>JAEIFU010004356.1:0-16030 GCA_018904235.1 Lordiphosa stackelbergi | reverse complement strand
CATTAACCACTGGCTCAAGGTACGCAGAATATTCGGCTATAATTAAGGGACTCATAATAAAAGTTGACTGGGTAATGCAGCTGAAAAACAGGTGACACAGCTTAACAGTGTTTTTGGTGCAGGTCTATTCTTATCTGATTATGTTAATATTGATTGCACTGAACAAAACTTTATCATTGGTTTTGTCCTATCAGCTTTTGTTTCAAGATATGGCGAAAAACGAAAAAGTCTGGAGTTTATGGAGGTCACACCTATGTTTAAAAATAGAGGCACACATAGCTACAACGATAGTGGTCTAACTTCTTTAAAAAGAAAAAATTTTCGATTTATAGCATTTTTATCAAAAAAAAAACAATCACCAGCGAGGTTCTTGGATTGATATTTTGCCATCTGAGCATAAGTCCAACATATGATTTTGTAATTTTTATGGCATTTTTAATCGTTTATTTGGCAAGTTATAGCCTGTTTAAGGCAAAAGTACATATTTAAATGGAGGGGAGGAAAACTAGATTGTGAGTAAAAAATTTTATAGGAGCTGTGAAAAGGCTACTTGTTTCAAAATAGAATTTATCATCTACATGTAAACATACAACACTTTATGCCTAATCAAGTAGCCTCTTTACAGTTCCTATACAGATTAAGAGTGACAATCTAGTTTTCCTCCCATACATTAAAATATGTATTTTTGTCTTTAGCAGGCTATAACTTTGCCAAAATAATCTGATTTAATGCCATAAAAATTACAAAATTAGATCATATGTTTGACCATATGCTCAGATGGCGAAAATATTAATCAAATAACCGCGCTGGCTTAAACGGGATGATTTATTTTGGTAAAAATGCTATAAATCGAAAGATGTCTGTCTTTAGAGGCCAATTTAGACACTTTCCGCTGAACTTATGTAGCGCCTTTGATTATTTAAAATGGATTGATATGTACTTTATCGCAACTAGCTCATAGACTCACATATTTATGCCTAGTGTGCCCTCCATAAATCCTAGAGTGCCGAAAATGCAACATTTTCGATTTTCCGCCATATCTTGGAAACAAGAGCTGATGGAGCTAAACCGAAACCAGTTTTGGAGTCAGTGAGCATAAACTTATCATATTTTTAAATCAACAGGGCTGCACCTCACAAAGTTGGTCATTTTGTTGGCCTGTGTGATCTGGTACCAGAATTTTCTTCTACTGTTAGCTTTTCTAGCTCGTCGACGATCATTTTGAAGTGATTCTTAAAAATTACAATGCTTTGTACTTTTCCCGACCATCGCGTTTCGCTCAGAGCAGGAATGTTTGGAATATACTTTCTCCTGGTAAATGATTTGCGGAAAAAATTATTTACATCTTTGATTGTTGATATCGATTTACGAATCTCCGGAACTTTATTAAGATCATACACTGCTTAGCTGGTGACTTGCGCAGTGGAAATAACTTAAAATAGCCTGCACAACATTTTCCTTTCAACCATCATAGCCTTATCACTTTAGTTTAAGTGGATCGATTCCTGCATCTGTGATGAATTTGTCTATTTCAAAAGTATAGTCTTTGCATCCATGGCTTCCAACTGTACGAAACCTATAAATTCTTTACCAATAGATTGTTTATTTTGATCATAGAATCTAATGAATCTTGTTCTTTCCCTGAAATATAGCAACTTTCATCACCCATTAAACTATAAGCAAAGGCATCTTTTACATCTTTGTTAATATTATCTTTTAGTACACGTCCACATAGCCCAATGATTTGCACATCAGCCTGTAACAAGTCTAACAACACGATCTTAGTTAAACCTTTACATCTATGAACAATGGAAAAAAAATTATAAAATTTCGGATTTAAGGGAGACAGCTAGAAATCATCATATGCTGATTTTGGAGTACGAAAACAGGCCTTCATAAAATATGTAACACATCGAGAGTGAACCACAAAACCCATTTTGTAAACCGAACCCGTGGTATAGTTCTTCAGAATTTTTAAAATTTTGAAAAGTACAAAATGATTTATTCAAAAAATAACCATATTTTATCAATTCAATCCGACAATTTGTATCTTATGAATAGACTTCGGATTTTGCATATTTCCATAATTTTGATCAGATTGGTACGAAACTTTTTATTTAGACCTTTAATCGTTCAAATATAACAAATTTTAATGCATATCCAAAAATATGCAAAATAAAAATATGCATATGGGTCATTCTTTTTAAAACCGAACAGTTTTAAAAATATTTATTTTTCAAATATAACAAATTAGGCAATGTCCCTCTCCCTTCAAAAGATGGAGAGTTTTTATGGTTTGATTTTTTATTAAAACAAATTGTGTTTATATTTATCAAGCTTTTCAAAATGCAACACACACAGATCGGACATCTATATCATAGCTGCCATAGAAATGCTGAATTTGGTTGTGGTATAATATACTTTCAAAACTCTGGTCACCCTAATCCACAACAAAATGCAATTAATCATAGCATTCGTATGGCAGCTATATGAAATAGACGTCCGATCTGTGTGATGTTGACATTTTTGAAAAGCTTGATATATATAAAGCCCACTTGCCAAGTTTCAGTCGTAGAGCTTTGAAACTGACTGAGTGGCAACGCATTCTTTAAGGGCAACTTTTTATTTGTTTATAACTTCAAAAATTCATAACTTTTAAACTATAAAAGTCTCCATCTTTTTGAAAACACCAAAATTTAAGTTACGTTTAGGACAATACATTGTTTATGCTTAGAAGCTATATCATGGTGGTTAACACTGAGAAAAAATTATAAATAATTTTTAGCAACAATTACTTAATATTATTAAATAGTTTAAAAATCTATTAAATTATAATTTGAGTAGCTACAGTAAAATACTTTTCAACAATATCAATTTGATACCTGTCCGACAAACCAAACCTGAGAAATCCCGTTGTTCCGTTTTTGACGATTTTTGAAATTGTTTATAAAATTAACAAAAAAATTTTGTGCAAAACCGCAAATTACGTTATGATGGGCATGTCGAGATCTAATTTCGGATTTTTATACACTTGAAAAGTGTATTATAATTTTGCCCAGAAGTTTGCAACGCATAGAAGGAATCATCTCCGACCACATAAAGTATATATATTCTTGATCAGCATGACGAGCTGAGTCGATTAAGCTTTGTCCGTCCGTCTGTCCGTCCGCGTCGTCCGTCTGTCCGTCTGTCTGTTTCTACGCGAACTAGTCCCTCAGTTTTGGAGCTATCGAGCTGAAACTTTGCACAGAGTCTTCTTTTTACTGCACGCTGCTAATATGTCGGAACCGACCGGATCGGATGACTACTTCTTGTAGCTGCCATACAAATGTTCGTTCGAAAAATGGGTTTTTAGTGAGAAAAACTGGTTTGTTCTCAATATTATCGCTCTCAAACACGGTCATGGGGTAATATGTAATGTTTTTTAAGCTGATCGGCGAAGTTTGGTCGAAGTCGCTAACCGTTGAGACAAGCTACTTTTATGTATCAAAACTTCGGTACAGACGAAGCTAGCTTTGCTTTTCTCGTTTTTTATTAAAATGAAAAAAAAAATTTTTTTTAACTGTTCGGCTTATAAAAGAATGACCCATATGCAAAATATCCTAAATATACATAAACGAATTTCATTGAAAAACTGAATTCCACTCGTTAAAAAATAAGGTGCAAGCTATACAGATGAATATAAGAATTTAATTGTAGGAACATAAAGCGAAAATTAATCTTCATGCTCATTTATTGTGGTGTAAACAGTTGGAAGAAGTAAATAATGCAACTGTTTCCCGATTTGTGAACGACAGCATTCGTATTCTGTGGCCACACGGAAAGGAGTCTAAAGTTTTGGCGCTCTTCACGGATGCTGCGGTATATATGATTAAGCTGGTAAAAAAGAAAAGTTTTTTAACCGAATCTCATATAACTCAGTAAAATTGATATATGTGCATACATATTTTGCTTAGTTATTTACATTACCGTTCTTTGTCATTTGTGACACTATTTTTTTTACAAAGGTATTGGATATTGAAATTAAAAAATACATACGCATATTTTATTTAAAACAATTAACTAACAAACAAAAATAATTAAATATAATTTCTTAGAAAATTGCTATATGTGCAAATTTTTAAATGTGTGGTATTTTTATATTTTAAATGGAAACTTAACTTTAAATGTAGTCTAGTGATTTCATTAATATTAAATAGGGTTGCCGATTACACAGCCCAACAGTGTTTTTGGTGCAGGTCTATTTTTATCTGATTATGTTAATATAGATTGCACTGAACAAAACTGTATCATTGGTTTTGTCCTATCAGCTCTTGTTTCCAAGATATGGCGGAAAATAAAAAGGTGAATTTTTAGCACTCTAGTACTTATGGAGGCCACACTAGGCATAAATATGTGAGTTTGAGCTATTTGGGATAAAGTACATATCAATGCATTTTTAAAAAATCAAAGGCGCTTTATAAGTTCAGCGGAAAGAAGAAGAAGCATTTTTATCAAAATTAATCATGCCGTTCAGGCTAGTGGGGTTCTTGAATTAATATATTCGCCATCTGAGCATATAGTCCAACATATGATCTAATTTTGTGATTTTTATGGCATTTTAATTAGTTTATTTGGCAAAGTTATAGCCTGTTAAAGACGAAAATACATATTTAAATTTATGGGAGGAAAACTAGATTGTCAGTAAAAAATTTTATAGGAACTGTGAAAAGGCTACTTGTTTCAAAATAGAATTTATCATCTACATGTAAACATATAACAATTTATGCCTAATCAAGTAGCCTCTTTAAAGTTCCTATAGGGATTTAGAGTAACAATCTAGTTTTCCTTCCATAAATTTAAATATGTTTTTTTGTCTTTAGCAGGCTATAGCTTTGCCAAATAATCTGATTTGAATGCCATAAAAATCACAAAATTGGATCATATGTTTGGCCATATGCTCAAATGGCGAAAATAGTTATCAAATAACCGCACTAGCTTAAACGGGATGATTTATTTTGATAAAAATGCCATAAATCGAAACATGTCTGTCTTTAGAGGCCAATTTAGACACTTTCCGCTGAACTTATAAAGCGCCTTTGATTTTTTAAAAATGCATTGATATGTACTTTATCGCAAATAGCTCAAAAACTCACATATTTATGCCTAGTGTGGCCTCCATAAATCCAAGAGTGCCAAAAATTCAACTTTTTTCGTTTTTCCGCCATATCTTGGAAACAAGAGCTGATGGAGCTAAACGCAAACCAGTTTTGAAATCTGTGAGCATAAACCTATCATATTTTTAAATCAACAGGGCTGCACCTCACAAAGTTGGTCATTTTGTTGGCCTGTGTTATCGTTTCCAGTAACGGCAACCGCCGGGGCATTGAATTAGCCAAGTTTTGTAAAACACTTAAATAAATATATTCCCACACCTGCACAATTGCTTCTTAAAGCTGCATCAAAGTGTCGGACTCTTTCACAACACCGAATTTTTTTGGCAGAAATGATGCCCTACTGATCTTCAATTGGATTTAGATCCGAACTTAATGCCGGCCACTGTAACAGCGGAATATTGTGGGACCTGAAATATGCCTTTGTCGCCGTGCAACGTGTATGGAAGCTTTTTCTTGCTGAAAAATCCAATTGTCACCATGGAACTCTTCCGCGATTGTGATAACCTTACTTTCCGGCATCTCTACATACATTTGCGAATTGATACGGCCAGGCCCAAATCGAATTTACAACTCGCCTTTAGCACTAAAGAAAGCCTATACCATGAGAGACTCATCACCATGGTTGCGCTTGTAGCAGGTCGGTCGGGGATGTCGCATTTCTCTACAAATCTATCTGAGCCGTCTAGGTTAAACTATTTTTATCTCTTAATATGAAGGATTCTATTTCTTCGTCCCAAATCATATTCTTTTCATAAATAGCCATTTGCGCATTCTTGTAATGTTGCTTGTGGCGCTGTTTAGGTACCTTGGACTAATTCTGAAGATGCAACTCCTTTCGGCAAATTTGCTGCTTGCGTTGTCGACATAATGGTAGACTTAGCTCCGACTTAATTTGAGCGCAGCTCATCAATTTATTGGCTGCTAGAGTCCTTATGAGATACTTGGTGCTCTCATCCGCCTTGGGAATCGCGATTTTGGCAATAATTTTGAGGACTATTCAAAAAGATTGGTTACTGTGTTAAGACGGCTGTTCGTTAAACTGCGTTTACACCAATTTTTCTACCAGCTTCATGCATGGTTTTGATTGATAAACCCAGTACATGGTCGAAAGTGGCATCATTTTATGCAGATATCATGGAGGGAGTAACGGAGGCCAAGTCAATGAATTTGTTTAAGGAAGCTGAAAATATTGATTTCGGAATAGATTTAAAAGAGAAATTTGAATATCATTATACACTTGAAAAGTGTATTATAATTTTGCCCAGAAGTGTGCAACGCATGGAAGGAATCATCTCCGACCACATAAAGTATATATATTCTTGATCAGGACGACGAGCTGAGTCGATTAAGCTTTGTCCGTCCGTCTGTCCGTCCGTCCGTCTGTCCGTCTGTCTGTTTCTACGCGAACTAGTCCCTCAGTTTTGAAGCGAGCTGAAACTTTGCACAGAGTCTTCTTTTTACTGCACACTGCTAATATGTCGGAACCGACCGGATCGGATGACTACTTCTTGTAGCTGCCATACAAATGTTTGGTCGAAAAATGGGTTTTAGTGAGAAAAACTGTTTTGTTCACAATATTACCGCTCTCAAACACGGTCATGGGTAATATTGAATGTTTTTAAGCTGATCTGCGAAATTTGGTCGAAGTCGCTAACCGTTGAGACAAGCTTTTTCAAGTGTATTAGAACTTCGGCACAGACGAAGCTAGCTTTGCCTTTCTCGTTTCCAAAATTAATAATATTTTAAATCTAAATGTTAAAGATTTGTTTGGACTTGAATCCGTCACATATGAAAAAATCATTTAATATTTTGCTCCAAGTACTTTTTGTGACGTTGAATAAAGCTTTCCCGCTAACAAAATGGCTTTTGGAGAGATACTAAATATCGTGATTTTTTTTCTGTGTATCATTTCCTCTACTTTAATATCTGACAAAACAGTTCAACAAATATTGGGCCATCTCGGGCCAGGAAATGAGGCTGATAACGTTCCACAGAGGCTTTCAAGCTGACTAAAAGTCAATTATCAAAATTATTCCAGCACGTCAAGTTTTTAAGATATCAATGGTCAAAGTTGGTCAAAATGCCTAAAAGGGCAACTTTCAATATGTATTCCACCCTTTATATCGGCATATGCATTCCATGCAAATATGCAAAAAATTCAAAATATGCCCTATGTTTTCAACTCTATTTTTAATGAAACGAACTTTGGTATCATCAGAATTTACCTATCTTAATCCTTGAAAAATATGCAAATATGCCAAATCCGAGGTCTACTTATGAACATAATCAAAACTTCTCGTTTGGCTTTTCTATAACGTTATTCAAAGCAGCTTACATTAAATTGGTTGGAAAAGGTTACTTAATGTGGAAACAGAACCTACAAATGTAAGCTAGCCAGGCGAAAGAAAGAACTATTGATTTGAACACCGGATAATCAACTTTCGCAATTGAATTTTAAAACACCCTTGGATGTTATAATGTTATAAGCAGTAAGGGCTTGAGCAACCCAATAAGACTTCTTTCTTTTAGCCTTAAATTGCTCTAATGGGAATAACATGAATTTTACTCCACTTTGCTTTAGTTTTCAATATAGATAGTATGGTAAAATAGAATAGCTAAGCTCCAACTCGGGCCTTAAACCATCAGCGCACCACCCACGCTCTTTTTTCAAACCGATTTCCAGTTCAGTTCAATTTTAATACACAATGCGGAAACTATTTAATTAGCCCAGAATCTGGCTAAATTTATTTGTTGTAGAAATAGTAGGAACAAACCTAAATCGTACTTAAATGAAGTCGAGCATTTGAGCTCGCTTAACGCTTAACATTAACAATTTCCAACTGAGTGAATGCGAATATAAGAAAAACAAAATGAAGAAATGATTATGTGATGGCGGCATTGGACAAAGGTAAGTAGCTGGCACTACTTCTCTTTCACAGCCGAGGCCTTACGTGGCTTTGGCTCTGGTGGCTCAATGAGGTTGCCATGACGTACCACATCAATATGCCCAAGCCGTATCATTTTTTCCTCCCAAACGGAAATCGATTTTCTGCAAAATTAAACGGGTTGACAAACAAAGTAAAAGTTCAACTCCCTAGCTGGTACTTACTTGTATAAATCGAGCTCCTTGCGTGACTCCTGCATATAGACAGCCTTTTCCGCATCAGAGAGGCGCGTCCACTTAGCCGTTGTCTTCTGATGCCATTCCCGATAGGTTTGCTTGGGACTTTGTGGGGTGTTTGTACGTTCGCTGGCCACAAACGCAGAAAGGCCGATGCCGGCTTCTTGGGACGACCCAGCTCTTTGACCCGCTTGCGCACCTGTCGGCGCTCTTTGGCATCCACTATGTCCTGTTTAAGTTGCTTAATTTCGGCACGTTTCTCATCACTGACGGTAGCATCGTATTTGGTGCGCAGCTCAATGTAAATTTCCTGATCCTTTTTGTACTCAGCCAGCAGACGCTCCTTTAGCTTGGCATCGACATCTACCCAAGTTTTGGACAATTGACGCACTACCTCTACGGTGGTAATATTTGGATTGTCAGCTATCAGCTTGGGGCGCATTTCACGCATGAAACGAAAGTATGGTGTCAGAGGCTTCTTGGGACGTGGTGGCAGTCCCACCTGCTCCTCCAGCGTCTTGGAGTGATAGACGGGACTGTTGCTGATGTTGGCAGCGGCTAATGGTCTGTTTGAGCCACAGGTTGTGGGTGTGAGATTTTTGTAGTTGAGTTGAAGTGGTAGAGCAGTAGAAGTATCTTTATTTTTGGCTACAACTTGCCTGACTTTGTTGATAAGTGAGCCGATGAGCGATCCGCGCGAGAGCAGGGTGGATGTGTAGATCATTTTGTAAGCCGTTGAAACTAAACTTATGTTTTTATTTGGGACAGTTTTCGTTTTGGAGTTAACTTGTTGAACTTATCATGAACTTTACGTAAAAAATGCGGCATTCCTTGTTTTATTGCCACCCTGTTGGAGTATCTAAGAATTTAGTTGCCACCCAGTCGAAATAGAGTTGAGCAACTGTGACTCTTTCACTGCCCTGTCTATTATGCATTTTAGGTCGAATTGGGATTGCGATTTTAGGCTTAAATGTAATAAATTAAAATTTCACGCAGTGAACAATAAATTCCGACCATTTTTAAAATACCTCTCAAAGTCGCAGAAACTTGACTTGTCGCTGAAAAGAGTCATCATTAGCGGTCACTGTCGTTCAGTGTTGCCACCTTGTTAGTTATTAAAGAATGCCGCAAATCAGCTGTTCGCGGTCTTAACCTGAAAATTGTTTTTTTTTTTTTATAATCGAATTTATAAATAAACATTTCCAAATCACAATGACTAACAACGAATCGGTAGCTGAACCCGCCACATCTAGTCGCGCCAGCTCTAGCAAGCAGCAACCTAACCTGGAGATTACTGAGAAAGTTCGAGTTTTATGCTTGCATGGATATCGACAGGATGGAGATGCATTTAAAAACAAACTAGGATCATTCCGCAAGTTTGCTTCAAAATATGCCGAGTTTGTGTTTATCACAGCGCCACATGTGGCGGCATCCTTAGAGGCCAGTGCTGAGCCCGTGCCAGAGCAACGGAGCTGGTGGGCCAACAAAGATGATGGAACTTTCAAGGGAACGAACAAGGGGGACCAGCTTATGGGTTCCAGGAGAGTTTACGCCTAGTGGAAGAGGCTTGGAAGACACAAGGACCATTCCAGGGCCTTTTGGGATTCTCACAAGGTGCATGTTTTGTGGGACTAATCTGCGGTCTGGCCAAAAAGAAATGCAAGTGAATTTTGGAATGATTGTAAAATGTAAATAATGGTTAAAGCTTTTGTCTAGTGACCTCCATACGACCCGAGTTTGCGGTGCTTTCCTCGGGCTTTGTATCTGGCAGTTTGGTCCACATGAGCGCCTATGAGGAGCGGATTAGCATTCCCACTTTGCATATTTATGGTCTGACCGATGAAATTATTCCCAAAGAAATGAGCCAAACGCTGGCGTCTCATTTCAAAACCGTCGAGGTTTTGGAGCACAATGGTGGACACTATTTCCCAGCCACGGCCCAGCAGAAGCAAACCTACATCAACTTCTTTCAGGACCGTCTGCAAGAGTATTTGGAGCACTTGGAACTCCAGCAGAGCAGTGCCTCGTTTATTGAAAGTGGCGAAGATGAAGACGATGCCAACGATGCTGAAGTCGCTGCCGTGATGGACGATAGTGATTAGTTTTCTTGAATCTTCGGTTTTCGTTTCGTTTTTTTGTTTAATAATAATTAAATCCTTATTATTACAAAAAATAATTTGATTATAAATTATAATATAATTAGTTTCCAATATTTCAAATATTCATCGATTTCTCACTGTTAACTGACTGATTCAGGGGCGGGGCGGGGGCAGAGAATTCAAAATGGGTTAGATTTTTATGATTTATGTGTATTTTTTTTTTTTCAACAAATTCGTATAAATTTCATAAAAAAAAGAAACAAAACAAATTGAGGATAAATGATCAAGCCGAAAAGTTAGAAGTTCCCATTCCAAAGTACAAATTTTGTTTTAGAACCGTAATAGTTAATTGTTCCTTGCTATAATATTAACAACGAAGAAAATGCATATTTAGCTATTGTTGCTGCTGCTGCTGTTGTTGTTGCGGTTGCGATTGCAATTGTTGTTGTTATGTGACCAGGGCAAAGATTTAGATATAGTTGTACAATTCGAAACATATTCCTTTGCATCGAGAGTTGTTAATATTAATTGTTAATTGAAACAAGCGAGCGACCGTAAAAATTAAACTCGTCAATTCTGTTGTGGAGTTTTGTAAGTTGTCTCGCGCCTGCAAAGTCAGTTTGCTATTAATTTTGTAGATCTCCTCCATCCATTTCTATGCGACTTGTTCCTGTCCATTTGAGGCCTCTTGGTTTTTCATAACTTCAGGTAAATCGGGTGGTGCCGAATATGGTGTCATATTCAGTGTCTCAAAGTCGCCCATTTCATTTCTGGAAGGAAAAAAGAAAAAACAACCCAGATTAGAGACTATTTGCATATACACAAGGGTTCGGTTTACTTTAAAATTTTATTTGTTGTTAAAATTTTTTATTATATATAGTTCTAAATTATGATCTGAAGTTCCCATTTTCGATTTCGATCAAATCATTTTTTTCTCCGGATTTTAACTTTAAGGTCCTCTTCTGGTCTAGAACATTTTTTTTTATTATACCCTTGGAGAGGGTAATTAAAATTGTCCGGATGTTTGTAACGCACAGAAGGAAGCATCTCCGACCACATAAAGTATATATATTCTTGATCAGCATGACGAGCTGAGTTGATATAGCCATGCCCGTCTGTCCGTCCGTCTGTACGTCTGTCCGTCCGTCTGTTTGTATGCTATCTCCTCCCTCAGTTTTAAAGCAATCGTAACCAAACTTTGCACGAAGTCTTTTGGTACAAATACGCTGCACATTTGTCGGAACCGGCCGGATCGGATGACTATAGCATATAGCTGCCATAGGAACGATCGGTTGAAAAAGTAGTTTTAGTGAGAAAAACTTTTTTGTTTTCAATGCTATCGCTTCCAACCCTCGTATTTTTAAGTTTTCTATGCTTCCACATAATTTCAGCAAGTTTTATGCAAATCGGGCAACTATATAGTATAGCTGCCATACAAAAGATAGGTCAGAAAAAAAGTTTTAGTATGAAAAACTTTTTTTGTTTTCAATGCTATCGCTCCCAAACTCGTTACTGGTCAATATTATATACTATTACATGATTCTGTGAAGCTTGATCCAAATCGGATGACTATAGCATATAGCTGCCATAGGAACGATCGGTCGAAAAATAGTTCTAGTGAGAAAATTTTTTTTGTTTTCAGTGGTAGAGTCTTTATACGTTCCAGTTATGCATATTATCTATTTCAACATAATTTGATCAAAATCGGATGAATATATCGTATAGCTGCCATATAAAAAACTGGCAGGAATATATAATATCATGCTCCAAGGGTATATAAACTTCGGTCGCGCCGAAGTTAGCTTTCCTCTATTTTTTATTATAGCTTAGATATTCTAAAATATTATCCCAAAAGGATTTTTCAAAATTCGAAATACTTTAGAAGATATAGCCTTTTTTGTCGACCAATGTCTTCACTAATACAAGTAATTTTCACATTACTTCAAACTTTGAACGCGTTTTTTTCGAAACCACGTTTTTCAAAATGTTGCCCACGTTTTTTCAAGTTCTACCGAACCGAAAACGTTTTAACTTTTTTTTTGTACACTGAACTGCAAAAAAAATGGTCGAAAATCGATTTTTCATTTTTAAAAGGCCGGCATTTTTTCCAATTCAATTTTTATTTCACAATTCTGCTACGATAAAGGCATTCAAATCTTCCGTTTTGCGTTCTGATAGTTGTAACTCCCGGAAACGTGTGTACCATCTTTTTTTGGAAGAGCCTACTTTGGATCCCGAGAACTTTTTGAACAGCCCTCGCATTCATAAAATTTAATTTTGTATTTTTTATAATGAATTGTACAACCAAATGCAAAAAGCATAATTACAAAATCTCTTCCCGATTTTTTTCCACCAATTTAAAAAAAAAAACAATTAAAACTTAGACCTCTAGACCAGAAGAGGGCCTTAAAGTTCCATTAAGGTTCATTGGACTATCTTGATGTTGCAATGATGAAACCGAATTCTCGAATCGTTGTTTTGGAAACGAAAACCGACTTAGAACATGTATCATGTTTTTAAAGAAAATTATTTAAGGACATATTTCCAACCGAACGTATTTCCACAAATTTTCGAATGATCATTAATTTATGATGTCTTAAGGTTTAAGGTTGCCTGTGCAAAAAACAAAGAGAATAAGGAGCAAGAGGGCACAAAATAAATCATGGCCAGTACCAACGACCATCTAATTTCTAGACTACAGCTTTGCTCGGTCGAACCCAGTTCAGTTTCAGTCTTCGTCACGAACTCGAACCGTCTTCGTCACGGAGTCGAACCTTCTGTCTCACTCCAACCCTATAGCTATCAATTGGCGCAAGCAAAATACAACCGCGATAGAGCAAGACAGGGCGAGAATCGAACCTGAGCGCCACAGCAGCGCAGCTGGCAGCGAAGAGGCACCGAGCAAACCTGTTATCTAGATTTCTGTCATTTGAATACATTTTAAGCGATCTTTTTAAAGTTTTTTAAAAGATTAATATCGGAAACTAAATATTCCCATTTTATTGAAGGCAACAGGAATTTCGATAATAGATTAAATAAAAATTGGAATAAGTATTAAATTGTATTGGTCTCAGAGTTCCACTGATATTCCACAGATATTTTGTAGAATTTTGTAGTTACTATTCGAGTTAAAACCTTGCTTTAAACGGTTCTAGAAACGGTTCCGCGTACCTAAGCTCAAACCCGATTTGGGGTGTTTTGGGGTTTCCAAAGCAAGGACTAAACCCGAAATTAGTTTCAGTTTGAGTAACGGCATTTTTATTGGCCTAAATCTTTTTTACTTGTGTAGCAATCGGACAAGCATCCCATTCCCGTTTTCCATAAAATATAACTATAACCATAATCGAAATCGGACGAGTTAGACACCGCAATCGATTCGTTGACAAAATTTTGTTGAAAAATTTTATGTATACAGTCTGGTTTACGGAAACCGCTTGTGAAATGTAGATTTTAATAAATTTTCGAAATATTGCTCGTTTTTGGAGCCTTAATTCGCCCTTCTCAGAGCCTTTGTATGTTTTGTGTGTAGAATTGATTTTTTGAAAGAAAATCGCACTGGACTTTTGTTAATTCTTGTTGGTCCACCTCAGAAACACTGAAAAATCTAAAGATTTAACCTATTTGCTCTATCACAGTCACTGTGTGAAAGGCATTTGTGCCCAATCTAAAATTACAGAATTTCGTTTAGCTTGATGATAAAAATGAACACGCATTTTAGTTTATATATTTTGGAATTCATGTTTAACAAAAAATTGTTTCAAAATTATGCAGGAAATGAAGTACAGTTGAATTCTATAGGTAACTATACTATCCAAAAAAATAATGAAAGTAGAGCCTTTGTTTTCGATTCGTGACATCCTGCGATGTTAAGAGAAAAATTCGACATTTAAGATTATTCTCTGGGTAGAGATGCACGCAGAAAATTATAGAGGAATCTCATTTCAAAACGCAATGGTAAAGGTGTTCTCCTCTGTTAGTAGGAGTAGTTAGTAGGAGTTGAGTAGCCTTTTAGCATTTTTGTCCTCACCAGCTTCGCACAGCATTACTTGGAATAGAAAAAAAGCTATACATGTTTTTGTCGATTTTCGTGCAGCTTTCAACACCATTAACAGGAATACCATTTTTTACAAACTGATCAATTTAGGATTATCGTCGGAAATGGTTGCAGTTATAAAAAGCCTATACTTCGACAATAAGACGACAGTATGGGACGGAGACAAATGCTCAGACTGGTTTAAGACAAACAGAGAAGTAAAACAAGGATGTCTATTGAGTCTGTTGCTATTCGCACTGTTCATTGAAGACCTACATGACTACCTTAGCGGAGGAGCAAGGCTGGGAGATGTCAATTGTAAAATACTTATGTACGCCGATGATATGGTACTACTGGCCGAAAGTGCGGAAGAGATGCAGTATACAATTGACAAAGTATCTGAGTATTGTAAACAATGGAGCCTTATCATTAACACAGAGAAATCCAAAATCATGGTGGTTCGAGATGGCAGAGGACGCCTTGCAAAAGCAGAGAAGTGGTACCTCGACGGGACAGAGCTGGAAGCTGTAAAGGATTATAAATATCTAGGTGTCACACTGACACAAAATATGCGGCTTGAGACACATCTGCGTAACAAATTATCAGAAGCAAGGATTGCAATCAACAGCAAGTGGAAAAGTCAAGAAAAGACATAAAACCAAGTGCGAAGTGTAAGCTATTTGAGGCAACGGCAAGATGAATTTATATGGGGTTATGCTGAATACGATAGTGTGGAAAAACTAGCACGTAATTTTATTAAAAAGCTATTTAAACTGCCAATTAACACACCATCATATGCGATACACCTTGAGGCTGGTCTACCTACCCTCTACCACAATACGCTGGACAGACATTTTAAATATATGAGAAAAATCATGTATCTACCTCAGAGCAGGCTTTCTAAGTCTATTAGTCGCTATGCAAATCCTGAGGGACCAATCACAGTGCTTTGCAGAATGGCACAAAATTGTCCAGGCTAATAGTATGATTTGAGATATAGATGAAATAGTTGAATGGAGAAGAACGCACGACACTGTACTGGAAAGAGTTGATGAAGCCCAGCGGAATGCCTTTGAGGTCACTGCCCGGCGGAGCGAAACTCGGATTTTATATAAAGGCCTAAACTTCAACCTGGGACAAACCAATTAATTTATAGACCCCACATAAGCGACGAGAAGTGCTCGCTCAGAATGCCCAATTCTGGGAGAACTACGATTAAAATATTTCGGAGAAAGGTCTTTCACAATGGAAAAAACTAGAGATCGACTCAACGGAGAAAATTGGATTACGCTTGCGGCTTATCTCTCTGCTGCCCTTAAATATAGGCTCAAAATTGTCACAGAGGATTTTTAACAATATAACCTAGTATGGTTGGTTGAACGAAATGTATAGAATCCCACTTGTCTACTACTAAGAAAACTTAATGAAGTTTGATTCTATACATTTTGCTCAACAAATTTGGTAGAATTTTATGGATTTTCAAGTCGTCTTTCCAGAGTCCCAAGAAGAAACACAAGTGTGATTCTATTCAATTTTTTTGTTAAACAAATCGATTTTTAAGCCTACTATAAAAACTTCATGAAGTTTGCACTATCGCGTTAATGCCGTCGAACTCATTTTC
>JAEIFU010004355.1:0-16031 GCA_018904235.1 Lordiphosa stackelbergi | reverse complement strand
GATGGTATTTTAAATTACTAGAATATATTATATAATTGATTCTTCCGACGATTCCTTTCTGCAGTTTTTCCAATTTGGCAAAAAAACCGAAATAAATCTGGTTAAGCAAGTTTGGGTATTTCGTTTATTTATAAAACCATCTATTATAAACTTAGTTATCATCATTATAAAATGAGGCACAGGACAGGATAGCTTGTCTTGTGTAAAGCTATTTAAGGGCCTTCTTTTTCAGCAGACTTTGTGTGTTTTTTTATTTATATTTTTAAGGTTTTCCCCAAAATAGTCATAATACCACAGACTCTTTCTGTTTCGCTTTACTACAAAAAAAACATATCGCGTATTAAAATTGGCCACGGGTCCACCTCATAAGCCCAACTGGACAGGAACCTGTCTGATTTTGGCCTAGGCCTGTGGAGTCAGAGTCGGCAGACATTTAAGCCTTAGCGAAAAGGTCATTTAGTCAACTTTTGTTCTATTTATGCTGATTTTTTCAGCAGGCTGCTTTACAGTTTGTTGTGCTCTTTCTTTTCTTTTTTGGGTGGGCTTCATTTTTTTGTGCCTTTGGCCGGGCCACCTTTGATTTGCGTTTCTTTTTTGTATGTGTTTCATGTGGGTTTTGATGGCAAAGTACTTATAGCTCATGCAATGCATTAACAGACACTGAGAGAATATAATTTTTGTATGAAAAATAAATGAATTAAAGTCAAACATACGAATTCTTCTCATATTGCACAAACTTATTATTTTTTTGGTGCAGTGTAGACCTCGCAATTACAACGATTCGCGAATCAATTTTTTCCATGTTTGAGAAACATCGATATAAGTTTTAAGAACCGATTTAAATCGAAAAAAAATCCAACACAAATTGAACAAGCTGCTAAACTCAGCTAATGTCAAAATTTGTAAACTTACAGAAACTGTTCAAATTAATTAACTAATCTGATTTAGGACAAAGAATGGATTCTAAAAAAGAGGAAAATTAAAAAATATTTGCGCACTCAGAAATAAATGACCGGCAGAGTTCTAGATCGATCGGAATAGAGTTTATGCCGTTTTGTACTTAAAATTTCAAGTACGTTTTGTTCTTGGATGTACTTTAATTAAGTACGAAACATTCTGTAACAGAAAAACGACAATTAATATTATTAAAATGATAACAATCGTTTTTGAATTTAGTACATTTCGTACTAACAGTTAGCCAAAAAAGTTAAGAAAAGATCTTACTTAGTTCTTAGATTAAGTACAAAATAGACTTACAACGCAAGCTCCAAAAAGTGTGCTACGGAAAATGCGAATTATTTTAAGTTGCATCTTTTCTTAAAATTCCCTCCTGGTTTTAACACTTCGGTCATGGAGTGAGGGTAGATTTCTGACCTACAGTATAAATAGCTTGGTCTTTGGTTCATTCATTTCCTCGTGATTTTGATATTATACAGAGACCTAGTTTTAAGTACAAATTCGAAAAGCTTAGAATTTTATAGGCTTTTAAACCAATAACATTTTGTACTTAAATTTTTTAAGTATTATTTTGTTTTATAAATGTTTTGGGGCTGACTTTAGAATTTATTAGACTTCGCTGAAGAACATTTTGCACTTATTTTGGAGAGTATATCGTGCTGTACTTAAAAACGAAACAAACTTAGGGACGTTTTCTCATGTTACTGTTTTTGCTCAAATCGAAATCCACCTAGATTTCGTAACTAGGTGGATTTTGTGCAATCGGTTGTCTCATGTAGATGGATTATGAATTTGGGCATTGGGAGGGCTGGAAAGGCACTAAAAGTGAGTTAGCAGCGCCTTGCCACTCGGCGAATTTTTGTTTTATTTATTGCGCGCCAATTTTGAAAAGTAAAGCATGCATTTTACAGAGGAGGAGAAAGATTTTTTTTGAACGACTCGTTACTATGATGGGAGATTAAGCAATAGGTCTAAAGCAGTGTCCGGCAAAACACACATGCTTATTTTGCCTTTTCATGTGTGCGTTCAGACACGCGAGAGCGCTCTCAGTTAGCACATGTTTGTTTTTGCAAAAGAGAGCAGTGTACGCTCGTATAGTGTCTGTGTATCGACGCAGCTGCTACAGAGGATGGACGTCGCTACTTGTATACACAGAAAATTGAGCGGTGCCGGACACTGGTCTAAAGCTAAGTTCACCCAGGCAAATAATTTGTACAAATTTTGATGAAAATTTGGCCATAAAGGTCAAATTGTGGAACTTTCCTGGCATATTTGATCAAAATATTTGCGTATGAAACTATAGCTTTTGTTTTAAATCCTGTAAAATCTTCAATCATCTCTATTTTAATCAAAATTTGGCTAAATTATCTGCCTGTGTGAACTTAGCTTATGCAATGAACTAGGGGAAAATGCGGATCTGTCTCTTTGGCTATGTCTGCAGGTGTCTTGCATACAAAAGCCACATCCAATATTTTTCATTTTGGTTTTTTTATCAATACAGACTTAACTGTTTTTAGCAGCAGTTGTTTTTTGATTTTAAATATTTTTCAGTGTGACCATATGCGTGCACACATAAAAATACATTATTTGGTTAATCATGTACATGGTTTTGAAATACATGAGGATGAAGTAGATGGCAACAAAAACCATTGAATGATGGTCACACTGTAAATTAAATTAAATTAAATAGATATCTACACGTTAGAGACATTGTAGATAGAAAACCGAGTGTAAATAATTAGGGTGTTCAATTTGTTGAGCACATAGGCATTTGGAGAAAAGTGAAAGCATATCCAACAACAATTCACTCTGAAGAAATTGTGCGCAGCTTGCTCGACCCAGACCCTGACTATGAAAAGTCGGGCACTTGTGCACAAACAGTGTGCCCATATTTTTTTGGAATAATTGATATAATTTTCTTGCTTTCCATTCCAGAGTAATATCATTAATGCTTTTAGTTGGCATTTTTTATTTATATACTTTTTTCTCACCAAATCTCGAAAACATAACAGGCGGAATGTCAAACGTAATTGTGCACAAATTTCATGCACAGAGGGCTGCTCACTATCAGTCAAACCTGCCCAAGTGCCTATGTGCTCAACAAAGTAAACACCCTAAATGTGTAAACAAAAACCCGAACACCGAAAAATCCATCGCTTACACATGAATTGATATAACTTAAGTTGCGTACCGTTTAAAATAAATTATATTTATATTGTTACAAATATTGAAAGTCATATTCTTCAAGGCCAATTTATCATCTTTTCGTCATGTATTCGTAGTTCCATTTTTATACACTTGAAAAGTGTATTATAATTTTGCCCAGAAGTTTGCAACGCATAGAAGGAATCATCTCCGACCACATAAAGTATACATATTCTTGATCAGCATGACGAGCTGAGTCGATTAAGCTTTGTCCGTCCGTCCGTCTGTCTTCTTCCGGAAAATAATCCCTCAGTTTTGAAGCTATCGAGCTGAAACTTTGCACAGAGTCTTCTTTTTACTGCACGCTGCTAATATGTCGGAACCGACCGGATCGGATGACTACTTCTTGTAGCTGCCATACAAATGTTCGTTCGGAAAATGGATTTTAGTAAGAAAAACTGTTTTGTTCTCAATATTACTGCTCTCAAACACGGTCATGGGTAATATGTAATGTTTTTAAGCTGAACTGCGAAGTTTGGTCGAAGTCGCTAACCGTTGAGACAAGCTATTTCAAGTGTATCAAAACTTCGGTACAGACGAAGTTAGCTTTGCCTTTCTCGTTTGACTTACTGATGTACATATAATAAGCGGAAACCAAAATAAAATTAAAAGGAATGGCTATAGCGATAGCGAGAAGGTTGTAAAATAATTTTCTATAACTCATACGCAATGTTGTAATTTTTGCATATTTATTTTACTTAACTTAAGATTCTTTAAATTGATCAATTAAAATGTTCTGAAGATTAAGTTAAAAAAAAACACTGTTCTGTTGAGCGTGTCGTATGAAGCCTAAAATATTAGTTTTCACAATTTTTGATTTTTTTTTTTAATTCGAATAATTATTTGGTTAATCATTTTCCAACATCAAATATCTTCTGTTCAAATAAAAAGTGCACAAGACAAAGGAAGAACAGAAGCTTGAAATTGGTACTTTTGGCCTATTAAGCAGTTACATGTGTCATCTTTTAAGAGTGGGTTGTTCTCTTGTGCTCTTTTCTAAAAATACTGCTTGGCGGGAGTTTCTATTATTGTATTGGCTTTTACTGTAGTCGTACAGAAGGATCTCGTTATCGCCGAAATCCAATGGTAATTGACTTCATATTTTGACCATTCTGATATGAAAACTCTTTTAGTTTTCTTTTCGATTTCTCTGAAAGTTATGGAAGCTTCCCACTTAACCCATTGTTCATATCTCCAAAGAAAATCTAAGATAGAAGCACACTTTGCTGCGTCGTCAAAATTTTACTCAGATATTAGTCAGCTGTACGCTGTCATTTTGGTTCTCTGAATCATTTTTAGACTGTTCTCTTTATCAGGATGAAGTTGACATCACTCAAAAAAGAGAGGCGTTTCAAAGTGTGCTTCTATATTAGAAAGAAAATTTGCGTTGCCTCTAAATTTTGCTGCTGCTAAACGATATAACTTTTAAAGCCCAAAAAAAACATTTAAATTGTCAGTAGAAAATCACTGTGGTTAGAGAGAGACTACCATATTCCCAAATGTATCCAGAGAGCGTAAGTGAGAGCGAACAGCTGACCCAAATGTATTTAGAGCAGCGTCAGTCAGAGCGAAAAGCTGATTAATTTCTGACCGAAGTGGTGTCGACTGAGTAAATTTTCTCTCTAATACTTATTGTTCCATGGTACAGTCATTTTGTTTTCTTTTTAATATTTATTTAATTTATAATTCTTTTGCCAAGCTCTCTTGTCTCTTCTGCTAACGTATTTGACGGGTGTTTTTAAAAAAGCTTCTTAATGGTGAACTCGACCGTTTCTTTTAGTTGGCTTTAAAACATCTGTTTCTCTTTGTATGAATAAAACCTTTACCATTTACACTATTTTTCTTTTTAGAGACATATGAAAAGTTGTAGCGCAACCTAAATCAGTTATTTAAATATTTGTAAAAGTTCGATACACTAATTTAATGTAACCTGTTGAATGTCTAAATTAAATTCAAAATATTGGCAAATCAAAACATCTCCGCTCTCTGTCTCTATGTTAACAACTTCATGGGCAATTAGTAAATCTGGCCTAATCCACCTGCCTGACGCCCTGCTCTAACCAGTTGCTAATTCTGTCAGTGCAACCATCAAACGTCATCATCCACATAGCCAAAAACACATCCGCATTCGGCAAAACAGGAAGAAAAAAAAGTAGTCGACAGCAGGTAACGAAACAGCAGGTGCTGTGACCACGTGCAGTCAGTTCAGGGCTGCACCGCGAACAGCAGCTCCGCCAGCAGTATTTGTGCATTTGTCTGCTGGGCCATAACCCAAAGGCTGGCGATGGCCATGAGCCGCTGGCTTCGTCCAGCTTGGCAATTGGGGTTGCCTTTTTGTGTAAAAGTACTCCAAAATGTTGGCTGCCCAAACCTCATGCAGGCGATGCCAACAGCAAAAAGTACTTACCACTCAACACGGAGTAGGCGAGTGATGAAGAGAGAAAGAGCGCGAGAGGGATATAGAGAAGGAGATAGACGAATGATGCACTGTGAAGAATTGTTGGTTGAATATGGAAAAACTAGTTAGTGAAGTTAATTTAAGGATAATCTAGAAAAACGCTTTAGTTTTATCTGACAGCGGAACTTATTTCCATTGAATTTTCCTAAATTCTTCTAAAAATCATCTTCAGTCCCTTGTAATTCTATAATCTGATGGGTCGCACTTAAATGGAAGGGGGCCACATACAAAAGCACACCATAGTCTAGTCTAGTCTTCATTTAAAATTTAATGCAAATTTCTTACAGTCTATCAACTCGTCAGCCCAATTCGACTCGTTCGCTGCTCTGGCAGCACTGACTTACCCTCCTCGCCGTTAGCCAACTCGATGGGCACTCCACTTTCACGTCGCCATGTAATTGTCGGCTCTGGTGAACCGGTAGCAGCGCATTTGAGCGTCACGTTACTGCCCTCGCGAACGACCATGTCCGTGCTTGTAGGATAATCTAGGATATCCGGCGGTACTGCAGCCAGGAACAGCAACAACAGCAGCAATCGAGGTTGCCAGACGTTCAGCGTCGCGAGATAATGTTTATAACAAAATATTGTTTTTATTTTTTTGTTGTGTTTTTGCATTCCACATGAAAAGAGAAACGAAGAGTTAAAACGTGAAATCAGTTTTAATAATTTAAATTTGTAATATTTCATTAAAAATAATTTGCATGGCGCCCTCTAGCGGCCAACGATATGAATGAGTGGGTGTGTGTGTGTCTGTATGCACTCTGAACCCTCGCTTCCTGCAGGCGAATTGCATAAATGAGTGTCCTTGTTGGTTGCTTTTGTTTAAAGGACAAACTTTTCATACGTTTGTCCTGACATGGGAGCCAGAAAATACAAATTATTACCCACGATGGCGGCGAATGTTTGCGCCCACAGCGGAAAACCTATGAACCATGAAAACGTAATAATGTCGGTATGGAGCGAAGGGTCGGCACGGTTATATGGGTGGGGTTTTTTGGGTTCTGGTTTGTATGCATATAATATCCCGCAATTATGTGGTTGGTAAATGACCAAAAAATGTGTGCTGGTGTTGACAAACAGCTTGTTATAGTCGGCAGCAGTTTGGTGGGTGACTCAGCGTCAGGACTGGGTGCCTGGAGCAGTGCCAGACCACTGAACGGTCATTAAGTGACCAAAGGCCGTTGGGAGGGACGACATATACATAGTATAGCTGCATTAGATGAATTGAGTTGGCTGGTTATATTCAGGTAGACAGATTGTAGGCCTGGTTAGTTTCAATGCAATCAAATCTTTTTGAAGTTAAACAAATTTGTTAGTGAGCTGTTAGTAAGCTCATTTGTAAATACAATTTTTGAAACTGATTAATTATGGCCATGCTGTTTTGCTACCAAGGAATAGATCTTAAATTTGGAATTTTCTCCAAATCTAAAATAATCAGTTATTGCAGAATTCTCTTAATGATTTACCAGAGATAGTTGAGTTATCAATTTAAATATGTTAAAAATTTTAAATCAATATTTTTTAACATTTCATAATAAGATTTTTACTATAACAAAGTGATTGTTTTAGTGAGCTTTTTGATTGAAAATCTTAAACTTTTAGGGAGGCTCTAAGTTATTAAGTTATGATTTTGTCCATAACTTGTCTGAAACAAGAAACGCACAACACCACAAAGGAGGCTGGTTGACAGTATAGCGCTATTTCATGAATACCAATTCAATCTTCAGCTGTCTGCACCTGTCCTTAGTGTGTTGGCAGAAGGTACCTCATGACAGAATTGCTTTAACCGCTTGGGAATCCCAAAAGCGGGCTTGTAGCCAAATCCGACATCAGCAGCAAACGCCAAAAACACTAAGGCTTTGAGTGTGTGTGCATCCCGTATCGGCCCTTCTGTTGTTAGTGGGGGAAATTCTTTCCCCGCATTTTACTAACACAGGCTCCAATTGTTTGAATTGCCAAAAAATTGGTTCGGTTCAACTACCCCCCATACTTTTGAAAAGTAAATCGAAAATCCGCTTCGGTTTTGTTTTTGTGTTCTTAATTTCGAATGAAATGGCTCACCTTTTACTTTTTGTATTCTACTGGAACAAGCGAAAATTGCACTAGATACACGAGAGAGAAACCAGAATTCCAATCGAATCGATCGAAAATGGAACAGTCGGAAATGAGAGAGGCTGACTTGTAGGTTTCACTATTCGGTTTTGTTTGCACAGCCAAAATCTGGACACATTAAACAAAAAGTCTTTATAAATCAATTAAAGACTAGCCAATAAAAATTCACTAACAATTTCTAAATTTATCACAAAATTAAAAAATTTACTTTGTGTACATCCAGCAACTGTAAGAGTGCGTAATTTGGCACTTACTTTTCATTCCACCGACTAACAAGCATTACTTTCAAAACGAAAACTGTTCGTTTTGTTGTTGCGAGAACCGAATCAATTCCACTTTCGAAAGGTTGCCGTGGAAGTGGAATTGAGAACATGTCTGATTATGTAGATCTTCCAACGACACGTACAGGGAAATATAGAAATTGCTTGTAATCTGACTGCTCTCATTCAATAAGCTTTCCAATCCTGCGACATTTCTCTGGTCAGCCTTTTCGAATATGGATCGAGCGATAATTGGATGGTGAGATTCTCATTTCTTCTCTTGCTGAGGCCCTTGTGGTACCATATAACCCTTCCTACGTTGTGATCGTAGAGGAAGGGTCTTCCCCGTTAAACCATTTTGAAAGTAGCACGAATTTAAGCAGTGAGTTAATCTCTATTTCAGAAATATCTGACAGATCGGTTAGGAAAGGACGACCCAAAGTTGTAAGCCGTCTTCTGCTGAGAGCTGGACAATAACAGAAGAGGTGTTGTACACTCTCCTCCTCATCCACTGAGTTGCAACTTCTACAGAAGTCATTGTGCATGACTCCGAGCCTAGCGGCGTGTCTTCCTATAAGGCAGTGTCCAGTAAGGGCCCCTACTAAAAGGGAAATGTTTCCTCTTTCTTGGCGGAGCAGCTCCCTAGATTTTTTAATGTTAAGAGTAGGCCATGTAAGCTTGGATACTTCACATGTGTGAGTCGTTTGCCATCGATTCATGGTTATTTGATATGTAGTTTCCTTTGTTTTTAGCTTAAAGGTCGCAAGAGGCACCCCTATGTTGCTCTTATCCGGTAAGAGCTGAGTGGTGGTGCCAAGCCTGGCGAGGTGGTCAGCCATCTCGTTGCCTTCAATGTTACAGTGTCCAGGCACCCAAATAAGATTAATTTCAAAGTGCTGAGCCATCTCATTAAGAGATCTGCGGCACTCCGTGAGAGTTTTTGTATTGTTAACATAACCGTCAAGGGCTTTTAATGCAGCTTGACTATCTGAGAAAATAAATACTTTGCGTCCTTGGATTGCAAGGTTTACCAGAAGTTTGGTAGCCTCCTGGATGGCTACAACCTCTGCTTGGTAAACACTACAATGATCAAGAAGTCTAAATGAAGTCTTGATCCCAAGCTCTGGACTGAATACTCCTCCTCCTACCTGCCCATCCAGTTTGGAGCCATCAGTGTAGAAATTGATGGCATTCGGTTTGGAGTGAGGCATTGAGTTCCAGTCCAGCCGACTCGGTATAGTGACTTTATACATAGTGGTAAACGTGATTGTTGGGATGCAGTAGTCAAGCTTTGGCGGTACCGCTACTTGATGCAGTAGTATAGAGGAGTGACCAGAGTAACTATCTTTACAGGTACCACATTCTCTCAGTCTGAGAACTGTGTTACTGGCGATTTCTCTTCCCAAAAGATCTAAAGGCATTAGGTGTAACATTATGTTAAGTGCATCAGTTGGGGTTGTACGCAATGCACCAGTCATACTATACATAGTGCGGCACGTTTACAACAATTAATAATTTATGTATTCAGAGTTCTTAAAAGAAGCTCCGCCTAAAATCTTTTGAATTAAAAATTGCAGGATTCTTAATTACTACTATGTTTCCGCTGAATTCCGCTGGCTTTTCCCCTCAAGCAACTTTTCTGAAACTATTTTGTTTATTACTATAAACTTTCGATAAACGTTCTTTTATTATAAGCTCAGTGCCAATATTGGCTGATGCGCTCTTACACCCGAGTTTTTTTTAACTTTGTTAACTTCTGCTGAAGCTCCAAAAATAATTTCTTAATAAGAGTTTTCAAAATTCAATTTTAAATGAGTAAACTTTTTGAATGCAAAAAAGAGAAGTTTATGAAAGCTAGAGAAAGCAATGAACAAATATCAAATATAAAATCTTTAAATGATGTTAGAGATTCCTTTGACAACTGACCAAGAGAACATACATCTACAAATCGTTTAAAATTTTGGTAAGGTCAAAAAAACGAATACTTAAAACAAATTGCCTTAACTATACTTGATGTTTCAGCAACTCAGGTATCAGTTGAACGAGCCTTTCTAACATATAAGTATGATCATCCTGATCTAAGAGCTAGTAAAGCTAGTTAAACAGCTCACAGCTTAACAAATAAGTATTTATAAACCGAAACTATTCCTATGTTCAAGCGAACCGGGGTTCGAACCAAAACCTTGGGTTCAGGAGTTCCAAGAACCCTTGTGCAAAAATTCAGAGGTTTGCGGCCGGTAAAAAAAAAAATTTTTTTTTTTAAAAAAATATTTTTTAAAAATATTTTACATCTTAATTTTAAAATAAATTTTCGTTAAAGATATTATTTTGAATCAGAAAGATATTATTTTCTTGTCAAAATGAAATGAAAATATTTATGTTTTTGTAAAGTTTATTTCATTGTTTCCTCTGTGTGCAAATAGAAAGTCGCTTCTCTTGACTCGAAGTCTTATAAAAGAGCGTGCTTGATTTCTCTGATTCATTCAATTCTACATTCTAAATGCCTTTACAGGTTGTCAATATCACAAAAATTGAGGAGCTATTGTTCAAGTACATATATGAGATATTGATTTTGAACCATATTTTGTTATTGTAATTCTCGCACAATTTTCGAAAAAGATTTTGACTTTAAAGGCTAGTTAATTTTTCTGAAATGTCTCGTATTTAGGTTAACTGAAGTTAAGTTAAGAAGAAGAATGCTTTAGCAAGAAATATTCAAATATACAATTTTGGAGTTGTCTTTTTAAATGAACTTAGTTAATCCGGGGCCGGGTGTGGTCCAACATTTCTATATTTATATTTATTTATTTAACATCCTAACGCTACAAGTAAGGAGAGACTTATAAATTATTGCGTTAGTCACAAAAGTTAAAGTAATTCTTTTAAAATTTAAAAAAATATCAGAACAAGAATCTTAAAATAACTGACGAAATAAGCTTAAAATCTATTATTCCAGACAAGAAGGTTATTCCCACGAACAAAAGAACAGAATTCACAAAGTTACAGAACAAATACATCTAAAAGAAATTAATTTAAAACAAATAAAGCAGCAATGAACCTAAATTAAATTTAATAACTAACTCTTTCCCTTTCTTTCTCTCCTACTTAGAAGTCTGCTACTAGCTCGCTTGTATTTCGGGCTGATTATATTATTCGTTCTTCTTGACTCACAGAATTTTAACATCTCATGAAGATAATGTGGTAACTTGTTGTCGTCGATTCCAGAGGTATGACTGAATGAGGCTTACTGCAGTTCTGAAAAAACTGTACATTCGGCTTAACTTAGTGCACAGTACCTCATGGTTCACAGTGTCAAACGCTTTACTGTAGTCTAATAGAGTCAATAATGTGACGTTGCCGATGTCAGTTTGTTTCCGAATGTCTTCATTAGTGTATGTGCCTGCTGTGCTGGGGTTTCGTGGGCTCAATCATGCCTCGGAATATTGAATAAAATGTAAAAGTCCTTAAAGCCAATATCAGCACTGCGGAAAATTTATTTCGTTACAGTCAAGGTATACTAAACAAGGTAGGCAAACTCACCCTTTCTCTCTTGACAACTTGATAAATTTCAGTCAGTAAGCAACTGTTGTAAGTTTAGTAGGCTTTGTATTGAAATATATTACTCTCTCGCTCTCGCTCTCTTTGACACAAATATACGGAGTTGTGAGAGAGCCTATCTTGTTTAGTATGCCTTGGTTACAGTATTTCAGATGAACATCAAAGCAAAGCCAAAGTGTTTCTTATTATATGAAATACTGTAACGAAATAAATTTTCCGGAGTGGAGGATATGGGCCTTTAAAAAAACTATTACACAATTAGGGCCGATTTCTATTCATACAGATAGCTACTAAGTGTCACAGAAGCTTTGCTTGGTTTATTTTTTTGCTCATAACTTGAGAACTACCTCTAGAAAATACGAATCGTCTATCTTTAAAACTGTGGGAGATATAAGGTTTTTTCAAAATTGCGAGGGCGGGAGGGGGCGTGGCCAAAATTTGAAGCAAACTTGATCTGCGTGCAGATAAAAGAAGCATTTGTCCCAAACAAGTCTAACCTCTATCTCTTACCATCTCTGAGATCTAGGTGTTTATACAGACAAACGGACGGACAGTATATTCGGGGGTGTCCCTGAACATTTATGGGTTTTATGTGACAAAATAAAAATGTTTCGTTAATAGATCATTTTGTGGGCTACTGTTGAATACCTGTTTAATAAACAGGCGTTTAGAGTCTAAACTTTAGACCTAGGCTAGGCTTTTAGGTCAAAAATTGGTTTGTTTAAATATTTTCTGGTGGCAAATCCTCGTCAACTAGTTTTGTACTTAAGAGAAGAAACTTTTAAGCACGAGGCATCAAATTCATCCACCATGAAAGTTTTTATAAATGTATTATAAGATTTAACGGAGGTATTTATCTAGTTTTTAAGCTTCACTAAAATATAACTCCTTTTCGTACATTTTTGAAATCGACTAAGCCACTAGATAATGGATTCTGTAAAAAGTCTTAGGGATATTAAAGCGATAAATAAAAATCGAAAACATTGTTTCTGAAAATCATTCCGAATCTCTTCTCTTTACTGAACATTATTGGTTTCTTTCTTAATAATCTAAATATAATTTTCTCACTCATAACATTTCAAACGTTTGCCTACTTTATTGTTTCAGAATGTGTTGCGCCATTAAATACAAAATTATGTACTTAAAACCAAAAAGTGTGTGCAAAATATTTTGTATAGTTGCCTATGTATATATGAATATCTCATCAGCTTAAATGTCGGGAATGTCAGAATGGCTTTTGTATGGTTGCACGTATACCGTGGATATCCTGTATGTCTTGTTGTATGTGTGCGCGGGAGAGAGGGATTGTGCAGAATAACTGGCAGTGCTGGTTGTCGTCGACTGTTTTACTGCACTTGGTCACGAAAATCATCAGGAATGGCCAACGTCCAACGGTTTGAAACTCCAATGTTTCCCGTTGGCCGCTTTGCGCTCACCGGCCCTGACCGTATGACCAATGGACAGTGCTTTGAGATGGGATTAAACTTAAATCTATTTGGTTGCTTTATATTTCTTTTTAAAAGTTGCTGAAATTTGTAATATATATATTCAAATTTTTGGAAGCAATTAAACATAAATTAAACATGTGTAAACTATATCGAACGTCAAAGTTTGAGAAGCTTTTTAATGGCTAGTTACTTCACAGCTGGCGCCAATAGCTGGTGAAGACGACCGGATGTGTAAAAATTTTTTAAGGAGAAACAAAGTTTTATTAGATGTTTTCGAGGCGGGATAGAATCCACACCTCCCATACCAGCAGAAACACGCACTAGAAATCTAAATGAGAGAGGTAAGAAGTTTTTTTTATTAAATAAATTGGCGGAGGGCTTGGTTTTGGATGCAAGTCCCGTAAACAAATTCAAAACTGAAGGCTGTCGCTTTTTGAGCTAACAATGAACAATTATAGAACAGCCAGAAGGGACAAAGCAAATGTACATATTTTTGACAATCCCCAACCCCCAGCTGCGTGATATTTGAATATTAGATTGGACCTCCGTAAAGAAAAAAACAAAAGGTAAAGACAGTCGAGTTTTAACTGGCGCATATTGTCTCTAAAGTTTTTGTGAATTACTCATACGCAGTGTGCCATATTTTCAGATAATTGTTTCATTTTTAAATTGTCGGCGCTGATTTTACTTAAGAACTATTCGAATTTGAAAAAATAATAAAAGACTTCTTCCATATCGTATTTTAAAAGATGACAGCAATTGAAAGAAACTAATAACTTATTGTAAAAATAGTTTTTTTCAAAAACTTTAAAGCTCTAACGCGCCCATTTCAAAATTAAAATAAAATTTTTTTCATTTTTTTTCAACAATAATTATACCACAACTATTAGCTTTGGGAATGCTGAGACCTAGTTTTTTCAATTCTGCCAGCAGAGTATTAATCTGTTTCTATACCCTTTTCTTGATTTCTGATTAAATTAATTTCGAAATTGATTTGTTCCACATAGCATACCACTGTGCCTTGTCCCACTGATTATCCGGTGCAAATACACCGAGTTGATTATACTTTTTCGTGTTTGGCACTGAACGCTATGCCAACTGAAATGGTGGCTAAAATATTTAGCGCGTTGATTTAGATTTTTGCCAGCAAAAGGTATTTAGGCAACCGTGCGGGTAGTGCGGCAGGTGAGAGCCACGCAGAAGAGAGTGCGAGTGAGACCGCAAATGGACAAACCAAATGTACCCGTTGACCACTTCCGAGGCCGACCGGGCCAGAACCGGCCAGGTGCGCTCATTTCTTACGCTTCCTCCACCCAATTCGCGTCGTTTTAATTCAAAATCAACAATTTGTGCGGTTCAGTGGACGGTTAAACATGTTTAAGTAGTCACAATAGAGAGCCGCCCACCGGCTAGTTCGAGTCCCCTTCGAATCGTTTTGTTCACGTTGAGGTATACGTCGTTTGTTTTCTGTTTTTTAATTTTTATTCCGTGGCATACAGTTCGAACAATGGCGGTGCAGTCCTGGCAACGAGGCGTATGATTGTTTGACAAACCAAATGGAAAAGGCAAACGAAAAACCAAAAAAAAAAACCGGAACTTTTTAACTTACCCACAACGTCCAGGTAGCCCATTTGACTTTTCATCGGATCCGTGTTGATTTGGCACATGTACCTGTGCGGCCGCGTGGGGGAGACGAGCTGGGTTAAGTGTTTTATTTTGGTTGGGCTTATGAGCTTACCATCCCTTATCCGACTCCTTGATATCTTTTATACGCATTGTCCAGGTTTTGTGCTCGGAGTTGGCTATGCCAATGCGTTGGTTTTTGGTAATTACATGATTTTGTATGGTCAAAATCGTTTGTGTATCGACACGCAACCACGCCACCTATGAAAAGTAAGTGAAAAGAACAGTTTCCAAATTAGAGGGTTTGAATTACAAAATGATATAATTTGAGTATTGAGAGCCTAAGGGAGTCCCAATTTAATATTCTCGGAGTGGGTGTTAGTGGGGTTTTTTATAACAATACAATTTCAATCAATAAAACGCAATATAACAAGATTAAAGTAAAATATTTTTTTAGAATTGCAAATTTGTTTTTTTTTGTTGTTTCAAAACAGTGTTTTATAATCCAATTATTTTTTTTGGTGAATGTAAATAATAGAAACCAAAAGGTAAGTACAATATTAAAATATTGCTCAACCGACAACGCCCATAACGTAATTGGTCTTAGGGGCTTTTGTTGATCATAAACTTAAACTTGACTCTCATATGACATAAACTTTAAGAAGAAAAGATTTCTGGGTGCTTTGAGGAAGGATTCTCCATGTTCAAAAATGAATGAAATTATTTTCCCAGCTGAGTTTAATATGTTCTTGGAAACGGAACAATATTGTAACAAACCCCAGAAAAAGCCGTTCATGCAGCGTTTGTGGTAACGTTTGTGTGTTTGTTTTGAGTCCAATGTTCTCCCCTAAGTGCTTTCAATTATTAGTTCCTTTTACATATTATTTTTCTTAAAACTATTTTTTAAACAAAATATTTTTATCTAACAGTCGAAAGTTTACACGTAATTACAAAAAATGTGTGAATGCATTTACGTTTTATGGGCGTTTTTACAGAAGGTCAACAAGGTCTTCTGTAAGTTTATACAATATCCTCAATCAACTTTGTATGTTTGTGAAATTGTATGACTGACATGTGCGTAGCTGTAGCAATGCCTATTTTGAAAATTGAAAAATTAAAATTAAAAAAAGCTAAAAAGCAGTATTTGGAAGAAAAATATACCCATTAAAAATGTCGAGCACAATATTTGGCATGTATGTAATTGTATACTGTACCAAGACCAAGTTTGCTTTATAATTGGCAAATTCCCCCTCCTTCACCTTCTAACCGCGAAAAACTGGCAGACAATTTTTAAGTTTGAACATAGTGACTTAATATAAATTAAGTTTGGCCCAATATCTATCTATTCTGTATACCATAATAAGATCCGAGCAACAACACCGAAGATATGCAAGTGCACCTCACCATTGA
>JAEIFU010004354.1:0-16044 GCA_018904235.1 Lordiphosa stackelbergi | reverse complement strand
TTGACAGCCTTTTTTTGTTGACTAAATAAATAAATAAATAAAAAATAACCAATTTTATGAACAATTGAAAATTTAATAAAAATACCGCAAGACTTTTTGACAACCTTATATATAAATTATTGGATATGACTGCCTCAAATTATGGTTATATTCTACTATCTAAAAAATAATATATAAGGGTATTTATTGCCCAAAATGTAATCCTTTCTATTAATTGAAAAAATACAATTTAAGGCCTGTATCCAGCACTGCGGAAAATTTCTGCCAGGAATTTGCTTTTAAGCCTAGTACGGAGGGCGTTCGAATTTTCCTTCAGCTGTCAAACTCCATATAAAAAAACTGCTTAAGGAATTTTTCCTTGCCTCATTCTGATGTTTGGTACGCAGAAAGCCAAGCAATACACACAAGGAATTTTGAGAGTTGCCATATCGACGAACCATGTGGACTCTATCGAACAGCTGATATTTCTCCCAGAGATATTGTGCAGTCATTTTTTCCTTGTGTCAGTAGACAAAAGGCCAGGCAAAAGTAAATAAATCATCTGCAAAATTTTAGTTATGGCGACAAAAAAGTAATATTTGATGCAGTGAAATACTATGCATGTTTGTGGTACATCACAGATGGCAAGCAACTGGACACCACATTTACAACGAGAAGGCCAAGCTAACTTCGTCTTTGCCGAAGTTTTTATACCCTTGCAAATGTTTTAATACATCAGAGTTTAAGAACGCCAGCATAAAAACCAACAATTTTTCTAAATAAAACCCACTTTTCGACCGATATTTCCTATGACAGCTATAAGATATAGTCATCCGATTTTGACCAATACTTCCAAATCTGTATAAAAGCGTTTAATATTAATAATCGGTGATGTAAGACACGTTAACATTAAAAACAAAAAAAATTTTCTCATTAAAACCCATTTTTCGACTGATAATTCCCATGGCAGCTATAAGATATAGTCATCCGATTTTGACAAAAACGTCCTAATCTATGTGAAAGCGTATAGTATTAATAATTGCTGAAGTGGGAGCCGTTAACATTAAAAACAAAAAAGTTTTTCTCACTTTTCAACCGATAGTTCCTATGGCAGCTATAAGATTTAGTCATCCGATCCGGTCGGTTCCGACATATTAGCAGTGTGCAGTAAAAAGAAGACTCTGTGCAAAATTTCAGCTCGATAGCTTTAAAACTGAGAGACTAGTTCGCGTAGAAACAGACAGACGGACAGACAGACGGACGGACAAAGCTCAATCGACTCAGCTCGTGGTCCTGATCAAGAATATATATAGTTTATAGGGTCGGAATACCCTTTGCAAGGGAATAAAAAGGGGTTGTGAAGCAGTTGGTGGCCAGTTGAGAAAAGGATTGCATATAATCACTTCGTGTGGATGCCTCATCCTCCTGCACCAGACAATCAGGGTGGAGTCTTGCGCCACTCTTGAGCAACTTGTCATGTTGTTTCAGGGCACGCCACAAGGCATGAATCGAGCCATCTTGCGTTGCAGCGATATGTGCACCTAAATGGGATCCTTCTCGCCCTGAATGATGTTCAAAATGGAAATGGAACAATTATGATTGGACTTATCTGGCCCCGTGCAGACCATTATATTCTTGGTAACAGGCGAATCCAATTCTGTAGGCTTGCTCACATTCTTCATTTAAATAGCTGCTACTGCAACTGCAATTGCAACTTCCTCCATGCTGTGCATTGTGCCTCATTTTATTTAAATCTTATAGTAAAGTCATAATACAAATCAGCTGGCCTATTTATTTATTTTTCGATTCTGTTATTTTTTTTAAGTTTACCTGGTCACACTGCCTTTTAGATTCCACAAAAAGGAATATTAGACAAATTTCTTGAATGAAAATTCGAACGCCCTCCGTACTAGGCTTTATTTCTTATGTGTGTGGACCACGCACCGAAAGGGTGGAAGGTCACTCTGATCAATCAGCTGTTAAGCACTGTTAACTATTTGCATTTAAAATAGGGATGTCGAAATATCGATATCGAATACTTGTTGAATAAATTTTTGGTGTGTATTTTTGTTAGTTTCGGCCACAAAAATGGGGGTTTTCTGAAGGCATTCTCTTGGATATTACTAGTATTACTGATGCCACTAATATCCAAGAGAATGCCCTTTAATTTTGTCCAAAAACCAAAATAGAGTATTCATAATAATATCGTCAAAATGTATTCAATATCGATATTTCGACAACCCTACATATAAATATATTTAAAAAAAAATAGTATTTTCTGGAGGAAGCATGCTGCTCGGAGTATGTGCTACATACTTTATACTTGGGGATGATAAACCGATGGCATGACACTTTGCTGTGTGTCCCGGATGGCACAAAACATCACTGCAGCATGTTGTTAACTGCATTACTTTATAATGCAATCTTCTCCAAAGTAGTATGACCTCTTGGTTGTACGCCAATCAAATGAAGTCTTTCATCGTCGGATACAAGATTGCCTTAAAACATCCGCATTTATATTAAGGATTTTGTCAACTCAATGGCCAGATCAGTACGGATAACGTGGCTAAATAACTTGGCGTGTCTCTGAACCGACGCGTCGCGAAGCCTGACTAGGAACATCCATGTGACTCGGGCAGTGGCTACTGTTGCAGCTCCATGGGCTTCTTAAGCCTCGAAGTGGTGGATCTGGGCGATTCCGTTACGGGGTACTGCATGATCCACTGCCCTCAAGAAACTAGAGGCATCTATGTGGGCCCCTGGTATGTGAGGCATACAACTACATACCGCGGCGTGTACGCTTCGCCATTATGTGCCCAAATTAATATGTACACAAAGGTATGCAGGTCTCATGACCAAGGTGCGCCACTCTAATAGATTTGCCTATGATTTGGCGACTCACAGATTAAGAAGGCATCTTAACGGACGACATCTCTCCGATCTTTGGGTCTATGGAAAGCATCCGTCTGGCGGTCTCATCAATTTGGCATAAGGGTGCCTTTGAAGCCATCCCCTACCAATCTTTGCACGCTGATGGTTCCCCAGCCAAATGACAGCTTATAACAGACAAAATATAAAAGCATTCCCCCCAAAATTTTCGCTCATCACATCCAAAATAATTGTTGGCAATATATTCCGGCGCTGTTCATCAGCTGTTCTCTCCATCCACACACGCTATCGATATGCCAACTATCGAAAAGAAACTGTGGATTACGTTCATGTTGCTAGAAACACAAGCAACGAAATGGTAAACTAAAAATTCCTGCCACAGTTTTTTTAGAGCGAAGCTCTTTTACGGACGTCAGACTGGGGGAGTAAATCTTGAAAAATTTTGTCTTTGCGACAGATTCTTTTGGGGTATGTCTTTGAATTTTCTCTTTGAGTTTTTTATTTGCAAAATCAGCAGCTTTTATCATTACAGTAGAAGCAGGTGGGTTGTGTGTGGAGTATGATAGTGTGAGGTGGAAGTGGGGGGAAGTGGTGGGAATCAGGTGAAGATTTGGTGGCGATCTGGCGGGGATTTGGTGCTAATCTGGTGTGGATCTGGTGTTGATCTAGTGCGGATCAGGTGGTGATCTGGTGGGGATCTGATGGAGATCTGGTGGGGATCTGGTGAGGATCTGGGGTGGGTCAGGTGGGGATCTGGTTTAGGTCTGGTGGGGAACAGGTCAGGAGCTGGTAGGGATCTGATGCGGATCTGGTGGGGATCTAGTGCGGATCTGGTGGTGATCTGGTGTAGATCTGATGGAGATCTGGTGGGGATCTGGTGAGGATCAGGTGGGGATCTGGGAGAGATCTGGTAGGAATTTGGTGGGATCTGGTGGTGATCTGGTTGGGTTATGGTGGAGATCTGGTGGGGATCTGGTGAGGATCTGGTGGTGATCTGGTGGGTATATGGTGAAGATCTGGTGGGGATCTGAAGTGGATCAGGTGGGGATCTGGGAGAGATCTGGTGGGGATCGGTTAGGATCTGGGGTGGGTCAGGTGGGGATCTGGTTTAGGTCTGGTGGGGAATACCAGAGAGTGGCTGCATCGAGGTCAAGTTTTGAATTTTGTGCTTTAAACTACATATAATGTTATCTGTTAGACAGTGACTTAACAGTGACTTAACAGTGACTTAACAGTGACATAAAAGTGACTTAACAGTGACTTGACAGTGACTTAACAGCGACTTAACAGTGACTTAACAGTGACTTAACAGTGACTTAAAAGTGACTTAAAAATGACTTAACTGTGACTTAACAGTAACTTAATAGTGACTTGACAGTGACCTATTATTTTTAAAATTATATAACATTTATTTATACAGAATCCAAAAGGTGTATTTTTGCCATTACTTAAATCAATTGTATCAACGTAAAGAGCTTCGCTCGTACAGTGCGTCCCATGACACACACTCTTTTTTTATATGAAGTTTGCCAGGAATTTTTAGTTTCCGCGGTGCTGGATACTCGGCTTTAAGGTCTTACACTGCCTAAAATTTTAGGTCTTATGTTACTTTTTATATCTGGCTGGCTTGTGGTCGGGGGAGAGTTACAATTCAATGTAATCAACACAAGTTAACAGAGATTAATTACAACAACTTGGAATAGCAACTGGTATGTCCGTACAACGATCGCTGTTTCGAAGATAACCACATCTTCTCATCAGCGGACTCTTGTATTGCATATTCACAATCAACTTATATAACAATCAATCGCCGAATAACAACAATAATTGGATAGCAAAAAAAAACAACACGTTCAAAAAGCATAGCAGAATTCCAGGCTGACACTGATCTTGAAGCTTAGCATATTGGAGTCCCCAATACGTTATTCGGCGATTGATTGTTATATAAGGGACAACTGCGTGGCTGTTTGAATGTGAATATGCAATACAAGAGTCCGGTGATGAGAAGATGTGGTTATCTTCGAAACAGCGATCGTTCTACGGACATACCAATTGCTATTCCAAGTTGTTGTAATTAATCTCTGTCGATTTGTGTTGATTACATTGAATTGTAACTCTCCACCGACCTCAAGCAAGCCAGATATAAAAAGTTTGACAAAAAACAGGTCGCAAAAACCCATATAAATATGTCTCATATTACCTAAAAAGCAAACTTATTGACGAAAATGTAGGCCTTTCTATTACCTAAAAATACGTTTCATGGCACTACACTGCCTAAAATTTTAGGTAACATACTAGCAAGAAGCCCGTCGCGCTTCGCTGCGCCTTTAACAGTATAGAACCAATTTCCGAATGAGTTTGAAGTCAATCGTGAGAGTCAAATATCTAACAAATTTGAAAATATTCCTTAAATTTGCTTTCTCTGTAGAGCCCCGAAATCGAATCATACGTACATAGGCTTAAAATCAACATTTTACTACTTTTCTTTTTCACCGTTACGACTTTGCTGCTGCGTTCTTCACTCCCCATCCACTTCTTACACAACTTCCACCCGTTTCCCACCTACTTTCCACCCACTTCCCGCCCACATCCCACCCACCTATCACCCAACTCCCGCCCAGATCCAATCCACTTCTCACCCACATCCCTCCCACTTCGCGCCCACTTTCCACCCACCCACATCCCACCCACATCCCTCCCACTTCGCGCCAACTACACACCCACCTCCCGCCCACTTTCCACCCACCTATTTTCCCACTATTCTCCCACTTCCCAGTGGGCACCCCGCCGGCCGTTGGGGTAAATTTTCCAACATCGGAAAATCACATCTCAATTTATTTCACTTTATATTCTCACAAACCGAGTTTCAAACCAATCAGGTGAAAAATATTTTTTTCCATGCTGAATTTTCCGGCCATTTTCCTCGTGGGCGGGATTTCCCAATGTTGGAAAACACGTGTCGAATATTTTGCGTGCTATGCTTGCAAACCAAGTTTCAAGTCAATCGGATGAAAATAAAATGTTTACCATACAAACTTTTCCGACGCTTTTCCGACTTTTTCGGGTGGGATTTTCCGGAAAATTGGAACACAGTTATTGTTGAATTTGCATATTCATCTTTGAAAATGAGTTTCAATCTGATCAGATAATAAACAAAAAAGTTTCAATTTGAAAGTCTCTTTTTTTATGTTTTAGTATGCGTAACTTTGAAAATGAGTTTGCAGCTAATCGCTGGCAACTAAAGTTTCGCCGATACAACCTTGACCACCCACTTGCCACCCAGGGGGGGTTTTTAGGCTTTGCGATGGTCACCAGTCCGTCAGTCAGTCAGTCAGGTTGAACTCTTTTATAAATATAAATTACCTAAAAATCGAATTTATTGCTTTAAATATTTTAGGTAATAGGGGCCTGAATTTAAGTCCATATATTCCTTGGCTGTCATTTAAGGTCATATGGACTTAAATTTCAGGCAATTTTTAACATTTTTAGGTAATTTTTTTTCTGAGTGTAAGTGCTATGGCCGGAGCTTCCATCACACCCCCATTTACTTATTAAAGTCAAAGAATGTAGTGGCAATAATTGTTTTAAAACATTGGTCTGCACTTCCAAAATTCGACTGACTGTCAAGTTAAGAATTGATTGGAGTTTTATTTCAACATGAGTTTCTGTTATTAAAATATCTTCCTCTGGAGGGCAACAAGCCTTTTTGGATGTTGCCACAGAATAATACGACGGATACAACTCATGTCCAGCTTCTAACGCCCATTTTCTTGTCAGTTTGTAAGAGTTGCTGGTTAGTTTCGCGTCAACATAATAAGCTAATGCATCATCGTTTGTCAAACAAGGCATACTACTGGGCTTTGCTACTATGCCCTCCACACAAAGTTGACTATCGGAACATCTTATTTTTTTGGCAGCGTTTCGGCTTCCATTTGCCGCAATGCAACCTCAGCTGCAGTTGTTAATTCAGCCACGCTTCTTGTTTCTACCAAGTCTTCCACTCGCCTTTTTTTGGTTTTGAAGGAGGCTTTATTGAAATCCAGTTTTGGTCTTCCAATCGTTCCAGAGTGCTCAGCAGATGTAGACGGCAAAGGAATATATTTGCAAACGTCGAACCGTATATCTGATTTAAGATATTCTGAATTTTTAGCCAGAAATAGTTCTAATTAAATTTAACATCGCTTAACGATTTTTCAGAAATATCAAACAAGCCATATCTATAAATAAACGAGAAAGGCAAAGCTAACTTCGTCTGTACCGAAGTTTTGATACACTTGAAATAGCTTGTCACAACGGTTAGCGACTTCGACCAAACTTCGAGCCAAATCAGCTTAAAAACATGACATATTACCCATGACAGTGTTTGAGAGCGATAATATTGAGAACATACCAGTTTTTCTCACTAAAACCCATTTTTCAAACGATCATTTGTATGGCAGCTACAAGAAGTAGTCATCCGATCCGGTCGGTTCCGACATATTAGCAGCGTGCAGTAAAAAGAAGACTCTGTGCAAAGTTTAAGCCCGATAGTTCCAAAACTGAGGGACTAGTTCGCGTAGAAACAGACAGACAGACGGACGGACAAAGCTTAATCGACTCAGCTCGTCATGCTGATCAAGAATATATATACTTCATGTGGTCGGAGATGATTTCTTCTATGCGTTGCAAACTTCTGGGCAAAATTTTAATACACTTTTCAAGTGTATAAAAACAAAATAGTTGAACACTGTTGAACACCACCAAATTTATAACACACTAAGCCAACACACAGCACTAACATATACCAAAAACTTAGACGGTTCATATGAGTTCATAAAAAGTTACACTCTATCAAAGATTACAGACAACTTTAAAAAGGTACAAAAAAAAGAGTGTGTGTCATGGGACGCACGGTACGAGCGAAGCTCTTTACGTTCATACAACCGACTTAAGTAATGGCAAAAATACACCTTTTGGATTATGTATAAATAAATGTTATATAATTTTAAAAATAATAGGTCACTGTTAAGTCACTGTTAAGACGGTGACACGTCTATTTAACACATATACAATTTCACTCAACACACAAATTCATCACAACACAAAATTTACACAAGCAATTTCAACACATGCATATTCAACACATTACAATTTCATCATAAAACAATTTTATCACATTAAAATTAAACACATGTCAATTCAACACGTCAAAAAAAAAACAACGATTTCCAACACAGTTCAATCTTAACATTCGTCAATTTAGTACAAGAACAAATTCATCAGTGATGAATATTGATATTTTGATGAATCATCACAATACATTTTTAACAAAATTATTTATCACAATTCAAACGGTTCGAAATCAGTTTAGTCTTAGATGTCGATGTGACACGCCACGGACCAACACAGCGTTAAAGGCTGGCACAACGCCTTCAATGGAAAAATTCAAGTCTATCATCCAACAATTGAATTCATTGAGACGCTCAAAAAGTAACAAACATTAGTAAATGCATTTCTAGACCAGCATTCAGTAGATCTTGATATAGCAAAAAACAATCGAAAGAAATATTGTCACTACCATGAGAGGCAAAAAGATGTTGTGCGTAGTTTTAAGCCCAATTCCGATATAATTAATTACTTAAAATGCATTGCAAAAAAGGTTAAAACTTAAAATGTAATTATATAATTTACACGGATACATTTGTCTTGTGATTTTGTTGATTTTTAAGAATACGTAGGAAAGATTGCGCTGCAAACAAATTTTTTTTTCAAAAATCGCGCGATTTTTGAAAAAAAAATTTGCCTGCGGCGCGCTTCAGTTCCCTTAGACAAACCGCTCCATACATTAATTTTCCGCAGCAACAATGTGGAAGGCTGGCATAAAGCCTTCAGTGAAAAAACTCAAGTCATTTATTCATCAATTGCTATATTATCAATTACTTAACACGCATTGCAAAGAATACTAAAATATACTACACTACCTTACAGCCAACAAACCCAATTTCTACTACACCTGTAGTGTATAGAAAACAGATTTTTTTAAATTTTTCGGTGCTAATAAAAATATTTTAATAGGTTTTCGAGCTCAGCATTCCAAACTATACTAAAAAACAATTTTAGAAGAAATGGGTCATTTAATTTATTAATTTTTCTAAACTAGTCATATTAAAAATTTAGGGCTACACAAGCGAATATTGCGTTAACATTGAGAAAACCACCAAATTTAAGATATAAACCGTACACTCTTATTGCGTCATCCTATACTTTCCTCGTAGTTTTCCTGATTTTTAGATTGATGAGTATTAAATTTGAAATTTTATGATAAAATTACGTGTCAAAGAATTAAGGGTCCACGATAAATATTAGCGGATTGTAGTAAACATTTTCACTATTATTCTCGCAAATAGCTTACAATTTTATATTACATCAATGAATTCCCGTCGTAGAGATAATAGGATCACTGTAAATCAATTTCTTCGTGCTTAAGTTGTTGTGTGTTGAATTGACGAATGATTAAATTAGCTTGGACTAAAACTGATTGTGGTGATTTTGTATTGTGTTACAATTGCAATGTGTTAAAATTCCCAGTATTGAATTTGTGTTATGTTGAACTGACGCATGTTGAATTGACTAGTGTTGAAATTGTTTTGTGTTGAAATGACGTGTGATTAATTGACGTGTTAAAATTGCTTTGTGTTAAATAGACATGTAACCGTTAAGACACTGTTAAGTCACTGTTAAGTCACTGTTAAGTCACTGTTAAGTCACTGTTACGTCTCTGTTAAGTCACTGTTAACTCACTGTTAAGTCACTGTTAAGCCACTGTTAAGTCACTGATCAGTCACTGTTAAGTCACTGTCTAACAGATAACATAATAGTTTATAGCACAAAATTCAAAACTTGACCTCAATGCAGCCACTCTCTGGTGATCCCCACCAAATCCCTACCAGACCTTAACCAGATCCTCACCAGATCTCTCCCAGATCCTCACCAGATCTCTCCCAGATCCCCACCTGATCCTCTTCAGATCCACAGCAGATCTTCACCAGATCTCCAACAGATCCCCACCACATCTCGCCGAGATCCCCACCTGATCCTCACCAGATCCCCATTAGATTTAAGGCAGATCCCACCAGATCTCCATCAGATCACCACCCAATAGATCCCCGCCAGATCTCCACCAGATTGCCACCAGATCCCCACCAGATCACCACCAGATCCTCACCAGATCCCCACCAGATCACCACCAGATCCGCACTAGATCGCCACCAGATCCCTATCAGATCCCTACCAGCTCCTGACCTGATCCCCACCAGACCTAAACCAGATCCCCACCTGACCCACCCCAGATCCTCACCAGATCCCCACCAGATCACCACCCGATCCGCACCAGATTAGCACCAAATCCCCGCCAGATCCCCACCAAATCTTCACCTGATTCCCACCACTTCCCCCACTTCCACCTCACACTATGCCACTCCGCACACAACCCACCTGCTTCAACTGTAAAGATAAAAGCTGCTGATTTTGTATATACAAAAAGGGAGAATTCAAAGAGAGAATTCAAAGACATCCCCCAAAAAATCTGTCGCAAAGACAAAATGTTTCAAGATTTACTCCCCCAGTCTGACGGCCGTAAAAGAGCTTCGCTCTAAAAAAAAAAAAATACGCTTATTTAATCAAAAACTTTATCTCCATGATAAGTTCTGACCTTTGACTAAATCACTCATGTTTACTTAAAATTAATCTATTTGTTTTTAGTCCAATTATCCTCCTTCTTGTAGCACGTGCAAAACTTGAATGATAAATGCATTCAGCAGCGACTTATCAAGTTTGTACTTTGGCAGACTATCTTTAGAAATTAACACTTCTTTTCCATGAAATTTTTTTTGTTTTGCTCTCTTCACATATTTGTTTACGTATTTGCATTATTGTTTTTGCCAATTGTCAGAATAACCTTTCTCCAGCTAGCTTGTACTAGACGAAACACTGTGCACCCCCTCTCCCACCATTGCACAACCAATGCTGCACAATCTTAGGAAGAGAGAGAGAGAGAGAGAGAGAGAGAGAGAGAGAGAGTGCGAGAGGGAGGGGGAAACTTAGAGATGAACGCAGCAGCAGCATTGCATACAGCTCCTGCTCTAGGTACACAGTATATTATATGATACACAACACAGCGGAAAATCTTGCAAAGCGGATAATTGACACTAGTGATCCAATTTTTTACAAAGACAAAGTAGGGATAATCAAAAAACTGCTGTCAAAGAATGATTTCCCTCAGAGCATTATCAAGACGATCATCAAAGACGTTGGAAAGGAAACCATAAAAACACATACTGAACAGACCAGAACAGACATACAAGTCAGTCACATACATACCACATTACTCAGAAAGACTGGCCAAAGCGGACTTATATGACAAGGAACAGAACACAATTGCTCACAAACGAACTTACACCACGGCTGCATTATTCAGTAACATGAAGAGCAAAATATCAACGTTGGACAAACACAACTTAATATACAAAATACCATGCGCTGGAGACGGGACCAATATATGGAAGAAAATATATGTTGGAACGACAAAATCCAAATTTAAGACAAGACTATCTGTACACAAGTCAGACATTAAAAACGCAGCATCATCAATTCACCAAAAACAACGCTTGCGGCCCGTTGCACTGAAAGCAAAATTAAATAGCCTTTGCAAGGGTATAAAAATGGGAATATCCGCCAATATCTGGAGATCGACAAGATAGACATATTTTTAAGGTCGATTTTTGAACTCGGCGTCCCAAAATACTTCAGAAACAGGTATCAAATCCGATGAGAAGACTCTTTATTAAATTTTGTTGACTATTGTTATTTAAGAGGGTATTCTCCATGTGCAAAATTTAGGATTTTTTGAAATTCGAAATTCTTTAGAAGATAAAGCTTTTTTTTGTCGAACAACGACTTAGCGACATAGCACTATACCTCTTTGTTTAGACCCCCCACTTTAACGGCCGATAACTGTTTTAACAGCCCTCGCATCGAAACAGTATATATTTTTTATTTTACTTTAATCTGTTTGTAACATAATAAAAACGAGAAAGGCAAAGCTAACTTCGTCTGTACCGAAGTTTTGATACACTTGAAACAGCTTATTACAACGGTAAGCGACTTCGACCAAACTTCGAGCCAAATCAGCTTAAAAACATTCAATATTACCCATGACCGTGTTTGAGAGCGGTAATATTGTGAACAAAACAGTTTTTCTCACAAAAACCCATTTTTCGACCAAACATTTGTATGGCAGCTACAAGAAGTAGTCATCCGATCCGGTCGGTTCCGACATATTAGCAGCGTGCAGCCAAAAGAACACTCTGTGCAGAGTTTCAACTTGATAGCTTCAAAACTGAGGGACTAGTTTGCGTAGAAACAGACAGACGGACAGACGGACGGACAAAGCTTAATCGACTCAGCTCGTCGTCCTGATCAAGAATATAAAGACTTTATGTGGTCGGAGATGATTCCTTCCATGCGTTGCAAACTTCTGGGCAAAATTATAATACACTTTTCAAGTGTATAAAAATAGAATTGGATAAGCTCTTTGCGTTTTAAAATAGGATTTTTTTTAAAAAGGTCCAAATAACTGCCTCGACATGGATCCCCTCAATATTATTTTGTTGGCCGGTCACAACGCCCAAAAATTTTTTGGGGGTTGTGTCCGAATTTAGAACGGACTTTTCGCCCAAATTAGTTTTGGGCGATAAGTCCGAAAGAAAAACGGACTTATCCCCCAATTTGGGGGATATGTCCGAAATGAAAGCGGACTTATCGCCCAAAAAAAATTTGGGCGATAAGTCCTTGGGGGTTATGTCATGTCACCCATCTTTGGAGATCAATAAAATCTTAACCTGCACCCCTGCAATTTAATAATTAATAAGTGCAGCAGCAAGTGACATACTCAACAAGTGCTTTGCTACGTCCAGTGGTACTGGTATACTAATGTATAAGTGAGATTGACTGTTAACCCCAAAATTTTTCTCCAGAGCCTTCTACGGGTCCCGATAAGTGTGCTGAGCCACCTACAGATCCTCAAAGCTACTGGCAGCAGAATAACCTTTGTTTAGCCTTTCTTCTTTTTTGTTCCCCCCAAGTTTTGGCAGACGTCTTCAGCGGCAGCACTTACATAACCATAGTGGGTTTCTGTGACCTCTGTTGGTTTATCTCGCAGCCGCCGCAGCGCTGACACCACCATCTGTAACGCAACTACACTCAAAAAACAACTCGCCCTAAAAAGTGTCATTTTCGCCCTAATATTTAGAAAATCGCCCTAAAAAAATGGCCAAAGGCGACTCGCCCTAGGTTAGGTTAGGTTGGGTTGAGTTGGCTAGGGACAGAAAGACTGTCCCTTCACTTAGGCCAAGATAGGCCCATTGCGATACCATATTTTTCCCTATTTAAGCCGGGGGGGGTTCCTCCCGACTGAACCATTGTGACGACGTCAAGAATTTTAGTAGAGATGGAATCTCAATAACGGATACTTCCGAGAGGTTGAGTAGAAATGGGTGACCAAGAGTTTTGAGTCTCCTTCTACTAAGAGCTGGGCAATGACAGAGAAGATGTAGTAATGTCTCCTCCTCTTCTTCACATTGGCAGCTTCTGCAGAAGTCGTTGTGGGTTACGCCCAAGCGAGCTGCATGCCTGCCGATGAGGCAGTGACCCGTAAGGGCCCCAATCAGAATTGATATGTTTTCTCTACTTTGGCGCAGAAGACTGTTGGTTCGTTTTTGGTTGAACGTTGGCCACGTGAGTTTAGCTACGGCGCAAACCGGAAGGTTGTTCCATCGTTCTGTAGCCAGGCGCCACGTTTCATTCCTTGTAAGTAGTTTAAATGAGGCTAAGGGCATCCCTATCAAGCTCTTATCTGGGAGGAGCTGAGTGGTAGTGCCCTGTCTTGCCAGTTTGTCGGCTGACTCGTTTCCCTCAATGTTGCGGTGTCCAGGTACCCAGATGAGGTGGATACGGAGATGCTGAGCGATCGCATTTAAGGATCTACGGCATTCCATGAGTGTTTTGGCGTTATTGTTGTGCGAGTCAAGAGCCCTTAGATCTGCTTGACTATCAGAGTAAATGTATACGTTCCCTTCATTGATCATGAGTGTGCTAAGGTATTTGGCGGCCTCCTGGATGGCAACCAATTCTTCTTGGTACACACTGCAATGATCAGGGAGTCGGAAAGAGATTTCCATATTTAGGTCTGTGGAGAAAACGCCACCTCCTACTTTGTTATCAAGCTTTGATCCATCTGTGTAAATATTGATGGAATTTGCTGTGCTGTGGGGCAAGTTATTCCAGTCGAGTCTACTGGGGATATTGACGTCATAGAGTTTGTTGAATGACGTTGTGGGTATACAGTAGTCTGTGATGGCGGGAACCGCGCTATGGTGTCTTAGTATTGTTGAGTGTCCAGATTTACCCGTGTTCCAGGTGTCAGACTCTCTTAATCTCAGGGCTGTAATGCACGCTAACTGTTTAGACATCAAGTCTAAAGGAAGCAGATGAAATATGGTGTTTAGTGCATCCGTTGGGGTGGTTCGGAGCGCACCGCTCATACATATTTCAGCACTTCTCTGAACCTTGTGTAAAGTGCTCAGGACTGATGGTTTCTCGATTGCTGGCCACCATACTAGAACTCCATAGAGTAATATGGGACGTACTATGGCTTTGTAAAGCCAATGAACAATTGCTGGGGGAAATCCCCATTTGCGACCTATCGCATGCTTACAAGAGAAGAGGGCAATGGATGCCTTCTTCACCCGCTCGGTAATATTATCATGCCAGAGTAGTTTCCTGTCCAGTACGACGCCCAGGTACTTGGCATTGTTTTTGAATTCTAGACATATTGTTTAGTTTGGGAGGGATAAGATCTGGAACTTTATATCTCCGTGTGAAGAGAACTAGTTCTGTCTTTTTCGGATTTACACCCAGACCGCAAGAAGACGCCCACTCAGAAAGTGTCGTCAGCGCGGTCTGCATGAGGTCACATAAGGTTTGTGGGAAACTTCCGCATTTGAATATAGCAATGTCGTCTGCATAAGCCACCACCACATGTCCCGCCGCCTCCATAAGGCGCAGCAGTTGGTTGACTGTTACGACCCAGAGAAGCGGGGAAAGAACACCCCCTTGCGGGGTGCCTCGGTGTACGAGTCTAGCTAGCTATAAACTAATTTTGAAATAAGCATTAACAATTATTTTTTTTTACTTCCTCTTTACTGGGACTTTAACTCTGGACCACTCACAAATACTGAACACACGGCCGACGTCTTAGCCCACTCGACTATTAGCCTTAAGCAAGACGTGGCGTCATAAAGGTAGTTAAGAATGTACGCAGTTGGTCTAGTTGACATGACATTCGCTTAGCAAACGTGGAGGCCTGGGATCAAGTCCCAGTAGGAGCAAACTTTTTCTTCTTATTTTTATGTTCGTTTTTTAATGTTTTTTTTTTATACCCGTTACTCGTAGAGTAAAAAGGGTATACTAAAGTCGTGCAAATGTATGTAACAGGCAGAAGGAATCATTTCCGACCATATAAAGTATATATATTCTTGATCAGCATCAACAGCCGAGTCGATTTAGCCTTGTCCGTCTGTCCGTCCGTCCGTCCGTCCGTCCGTCCGTCCGTCTGTATGAACACCTAGATCTCAGAGATGGTAAGAGATAGAGGCTTGACATGTATGGGACAAATGCTTCTTTTATCTGCACACAGATCAAGTTTGTTTCAAATTTTGACCACGCCCCCTCCCGCCCCCGCAATTTGGAAAAAAGTTGTATTTCCTACAGTTTTAAAGATAGAGGATTCGTATTTTCTAGAGATAGTTAGTAATTAGCAAAATGAATCGATTTGCCGAAGAAATGATAAAGATCGGATGAACGGTTCTCAAGTTATAAGCAAAAAAGTAAACCAGGCCCTCCCCGCTACCACCGTAAAAAATGTTGCATACTTTTTGGATGGTTACACTTAGGAGGGCGGGAACAGTTAAACATGTTTTTTCATGAGTAACGGGTATATCGAAGTCGGTTAGAGCCGACTTTAACTTACGCTCTCGTTTTAATTTTGTTTAGCAATACCTTGCGTTTAAATCGTACCTGTAAATTTGTGTGCCGTATTTGGCGCTTAAGTACTCACTTTTGCCAATCAATTAAAAGCAA
>JAEIFU010004353.1:0-16054 GCA_018904235.1 Lordiphosa stackelbergi | reverse complement strand
TATTGGGTTGCCCAAAAAGTAATTGCGGATTTTTCATATAGTCGGCGTTTATAATTTTTTTTAACTGCTTGTGACTCTGTAATTGCATTCTTTCTTTTGTCAGTTATTAGCTGTCACTATTAGCTTGCTTTAGAAAAAAAGTGCGCGTAATTTTGTTTACATTTGTTTGATTGGCGCCCTTTTTAATATGGAGTCCACAAAAGAGCATTTTCGTCATATTTTACTTTATTATTTCCGTAAAGGAAAAAGCGCAGAGAGAGTTGCTAAAAAGTTACGTGATGTGTATGGTGATAAAGCCTTAAAAGAAAGACAGTGTCAAAATTGGTTTCGCAAATTCCGTTCTGGAGATTTTTCACTTAAAGATGAGCCACGTTCAGGTCGGCCAAATGAAGTTGATGATGACCAAATCAAAGCATTAATCGAATTGGATCGTCATGTAACTGAGCGTGAGATAGGAGAGAAGTTAAATATACCAAAATCAACCGTTCATTATCACATACAAAGTCTTGGACTGGTGAAAAAGCTTGATATTTGGGTACCACATGAATTGAAAGAAATTCATTTAACAAACCGAATCAACGTTTGTGATATGCATCTTAAACGCAATGAATTCGATCCATTTTTAAAGCGAATCATAACTGGAGATGAAAATGGATTGTTTACAATAACGTTAATCGAAAACGATCATGGTCCAAGCATGGTGAACCAGCTCAAACCACTTCAAAGGCTGATATCCACCAAAAGAAGGTTATGCTGTCTGTTTGGTGGGATTGGAAGGGTGTGGTATATTTTGAGCTGCTTCCAAGGAACCAAACGATTAATTCGGATGTTTACTGTCAACAACTGGACAAATTGAATGCAGCCATCAACGAGAAACGGCCAGAATTGATCAATCGTAAAGGTGTCATTTTCCATCATGACAACGCCAGACCACACACACCTTTGATGACCCGGCAAAACTGGGACAGCTTGGCTGGGAAGTTTTGATGCATCCACCATATAGCCCTGACCTTGCACCATCAGACTACCATTTATTTCGATCTTTGCAGAACTCCTTAAATGGTAAAACTTTCGGCAATGATGAGGCTATAAAATCGCACTTGGTTCAGTTTTTTGCAGATAAAGGCCAGAAGTTCTATGAGCGTGGAATACAAAAATTTGCCGGGAAGATGGCAAAAGGTTATCGAACAAAATGGAAATTATATATTTGATTAAAGTTCATTCTAAGTTTGATTAAAAATGCATTTACTTTCTTTTGAAAAATCCGCAATTACTTTTGGGCAACCCAATAATTCTTGATCAGGGTGACGGTTGAGTCGATGGAGCTTTTCATCCGTCCGCCTGTCCGTCTGTCCGTTTTTTACGCAAGTACTAGTCAGGGACCGTAAATAATGATTATTTTATTTTTTTCAAGTAAAAAAATCACCCACTTATAATGGACCTAGAAAAAAATGATTTACACCAAAATTCTTATTTTTGTACAATCTCTGCAAATCCACCGTGATTTTTAAATTTTTGATTTTTACGATTTTCTTCAAAAATAATGATTATTTTTGAATAATTAATAAAACTTACCTAATAATAATTATTTCTGATCAAAAAAAATAAAACTCAAAAATAATGATTAAAAATGATTTTTATTTTTTTTGCTCAAAATAAAACTCAAACTTAATTTTCGGCTTCTGTGTTAAACTTTTCGCGGATGTGATTAAATATTCTTGATCTATGATTGAATACCTTTCATATGATATACCACATGTCCTTTAAGGACGAATATCAAAGATCTACTATTTTCTATTGCTTGGCTATCGGAGAGTATAGCTATTTCTCTATTATGGTAGTTCTTATATGGGAATATGGTAGTTCTTATATATAATATGGGAATATTACGGACTGTACAACGGGAGATTGCACTGCGAGGCGCAAAATCAGCAGATTTTGGAAACACATTATACACCCAAGCAATATCAGTAACTTAGAACTCACAAAAATCATGGCTTTTGTACAGGAAATAGGGCTGCTAGCAACAGACCAAAATTGGTCGCGGTGCACCACTTTACCAACAACAAATAATAAATAATAATACCCAAAATAATACATACTACATACATACTGCAACAGAAAATAGAGGAATAAATGAAATTTAATAGAAAATAGTAGATCCTAAATATTCGTCCTTGAAGGACATGTGGTGTATCATATGAAAGGTATTCAATCATAGATCAAGAATATTTAATCACGTCCGCGAAAAGTTTAACACAGAAGCCGTAAATTAAGTTTGAGTTTTATTTTGAGCAAAAAAAATAAAAATCATTTTTAATCATTATTCTTGAGTTTTATTTTTTTTGATCAGAAATAATTATTATTAGGTAAGTTTTATTAATTACTCAAAAATAATCATTATTTTTGAAGAAAATCGTAAAAATCATTTTATAATCATTATTTCGAGATTTTTAAAATAAAACTTATAATGATTACGGTCCCTGGTTTACAAAACACACAAAGGTTTCGCATTTTTAACATAAAAGGGATAAATCGGCGATATGTGGCATCATTTTCTATTTCCCTATATATATGGACAGAATGATAAATAAGAACTTGAGAATTACAAGCATGCATTTAGGGGTGAATGCTTTCAAATAGATTCAATACAAGTAACCCTCTAGTTGCATTGTCTTAGACGCACAGCGTCGCGCAGTCGTCTAAAACGTCAGTCCCATCGTGATTTCAGTCCAAGGGAACCGAATTCGAATCGCCTCAGAGTAAGTAAAAGTTTTTCATGTAATTGTGTAGCAGAGCGCACAAATATTTTTTTTTTTGTGAATCGCTTTCTTATCCCTGAGAAGAGACTTTTTCGTATCTCCCAGAAGAAACGCTTTCTTTCCTTCAAGAAGTGTCGCAGAGTGACATTTCTTCCCGAAGGGAGATGAGAATGCGATAAATATGCGATATCGCCAGAGTGAAGCGACACCTACTGGAAGAATCGCATTCTTATCTTCTGCGATAAAAAATGTTTGCTGGGTATTCTGCACTGCCCATAAGTATGCAGTGAATATTGTTAAGATATTCATTAGAGTTCAATACAAATGACTAGCCTTCTGTGCTGTTTATGCAATGTTTGTATTAATTAAGAAATATTGCTTTACGCTAATATCAAAGAGAGTTATATAATAAGTTGAGATTGCCCACAAGAATGGTTTTGGATAATTTGTTTTAAAGCTAAGTATTGGTAAAATAATTAAAAGTCTAGACGTGATGGACCATTTCCCCAAACAGATTTCTATAAACTGGACCTTGTTGAGTAGTGTTTTCCTGGTTGAAGCATTATATACAAATAATTTTACAAACGAGAATGAAAGTTGGTTAAGCTCAACTGTAACATACTGTGTAACTGCGAAAGTTTATGCTCAGTTTGAGTTTGGCAAAATTAACAATTATGATACAGTCAAACTATCTTGCCATCTTGGGATCTGTTTGAGTTATATCGGCCGGTGTGTCTGGATTTATTTTTTTATACTTTATTAGGTCGGATACCTTCAGGGTGTTACATACTTTTGCACAAACTTAATATACTCTGTGTACCTTTGGAACTGAGTATTATAATATAATTATGTTTTGTTAGGCCAAATATTTGTTTCCCCATTTGTGCCCTTTCAGACCGCTGCACAGTGGGAGAATTCGTACATGTGGGTGGAATTAATTCACATTTCAAATTGAAAAGAATGAAATCACTGGTATGCAATTTTTAACACATAAGACATATTTTCTAAATTAATTTTTCATATTAAAATTAAGTTTTAACCAAAAATTAATATTTATTTAATTTAAATTTTTTAATAACATTACAACTTTTTAAGTGTAGTTTGAATTTCTGAACTCGAAATTCAATTTCAAATATTTTTTTATGGGACCGTTTTTTAAATATAATTTGTTTTTTAATTTTTTCTATAGGTACACTTTGATTTTAGACCGTATTCCAATTCAGGAACTTTAGATGGAGTCAAGCAAGATATCAATCGAAAGGTTATCGCATTTCCAATAATCGCATAGTTTATTGTTTTCAAATCGGTTTATTAGTTTGAGTACAAAGAGCAAAAATAAATGATCAAATTGATTTTTTTTTAATGTACCTGAAAAATTTTTGTTTGTACGAGTTAGGGCAGGTAAATGACTAGCGCCCACATAAATTAAAACAAAAATCATAACTGGAACTGGCTGCAGTCACAAGAAACATTAAAAAGTGAAACATTTTCCATAAATCAATGCAAGTGCAAATACATTACTTTATTCAACGAAAACAAATACTCAACGAACTCACAAATTCTTTTGTAAACGCATATAAATTATATCAGCTTTAATGTTTTATGTTTGTTTAATGGCTTTTCTGCTGCTTCCAATTGGGCTCCAAAATATTTTAGCACACGAGCTTTCTCATTTGGCATGTTGGGAAGCTTAAGGCCGATCGGATATCTATAGCACATAAAAACTTTAAGTACCGTTAGACTCAAGGATGTATTGACTATTAATTTAAAAAAAAAAATTGTCGCCATTTCAAATTTGACATTTTTGAATTAATTCCATCTAAATGTACCAAATCTCCCACTGTGCGCTGTGCCAACGACCATCTAATTTCTAGACAGCCCGTTGGCTCAGTCGAACCAAGTTTAGTTTCAGACTGCAACCGTCTTTGTCACGAACTCGAACCGTCTGAACCCTGTCTCACTCCAACCCATCAGCCTTGCTTAGGTGCAAACAAACTACAACTGCGACAGAGCAAGACAGGGCGAGGATCGAATCTAAACGCCAGAGCAGCGCAGCTCACAGCGAAGAGGGAGTGAGCAAAGGGTTCTCTCTATACTTCTCTCAGCTGTGGCTGTGCTTCGAACACTCTCACATTTTGTAATCCCTGTTGGGAGCGCGAGTTTCTCCGATAACCAAAATTGATTGACGGCAATTAAAAAACCATTTGTTATCCTATAACCATACGCAAATCAAAATCTCATTAAAAAGGAATGTGTAACATCTGGGATTGAATAAACAAATTTATAACAAGTGAGAAAGTCGGTCAAGCCCGACTATAACATACTCTGTACCTGGAGTAGGAGCTGAATGCAGCGCTGTAGCTGCGCTCATCTCTAGTTTCCTCTCACTCTCTTTCTCTCTCTCTGTTGAATGAAATGCGGTGTTGGTTGTGGGTGCGAAGGAGGGGGGGTTTTGGTATCTTTAAAAGGTACGAACCCTCTATCTACAGAACTGTGGCAGATATGATGTTATTTGCAAATTACGGGGGCGGGAGGAGGCGTGGCAAAAATTTGAAAATAAACTTGATCTGCGTCCAAATATAAGAAGCATTTGTCCCATACATGTCAAACCTCTATCTCTGACCATCTCTGAGATCTGTTTGTTCATACGGACTTACGGACAGACAGACGGACATGGCTATATCGACTCGGCTGTTGATGCTGATCAAGAATATGTATACTTTATATGGTCGGAAATGATTCCTTCTCCCTGTTACATACTTTTGCACAAACTTAATATACTCTGTGTGACTTTGGTACAGAGAATAAAAATAAGGGAAAATCAACTTACGCTCCGCCGAAGTTTATATACCCTTGCAGCTCGTATAATTTCTATAAATAAAGGTTTTAAATGATTTTCGTCGAACATTCTGAGCTGAGGGAATACCTCAAGCTCAGCAATAAATGGCGCCACTTCTTTGAATGTTTGCCTGCAAGTTTGTTATATGGATGTACGATATACTCGTTCGATTTGAATCAAACTCGCCAAAATTTTGTTGAAGCAGAAAATATTTATAACTGGAAAGATAAAAGACGCTACCATTGAAAACAAAAAAGATTTTCTCACTAGAACTAGTTTTTCGACCGATCGTTCCTATAGCATCTACGCGCTATAGTCATCCGATCCGGACGGTTGCGACAAATGTGCTGCGTATTTGTACCAAAAGACTTCGTGCAAAGTTTGGTTAATATAGTTTTAGAACAGACTGAGGAGATGGCCTAAAAAACAGACGCACAGACGGACGGACAGACGGACATGGCTATATCAACTCAGCACGCCATGCTGATCAAAAATATATATACCTCCGCAAGGGTATACAAATATTCGTACATATTTTAGACTAACTCAAAAACAGCTTGATATTTTGATTAATTCTGCTTCCTGTGCGTCGAGCACTCTCGCAATTTGCATTTGCTCCCTCTTGGGACCGCAAGTTTTTCGGAAACCCAAAATTAAATGAAAGCAATTAAAAAACAATTTGATAATAATATTTGTGTATGTAATCCCAGATGTAGCCATATGCAAATCAGAAAATGTGCTTACACTGAGAAAAAACTTAATCTAAAACCGATCTAAATCAATCCAAATCAATCTAAAAAGTTACCAGATACGAGAAAATCTCAACCCTAGATTATTTTCTAAGTCTAAATTCACAATCTAGGACGAAGATCGTTTATACTCGACTTTAAGATGAAACATTCTAATTCTAATACCCTTGCAGAGGGTACATTAAAATTGTTCAGATATTTGTAATTCAAAAATCATCTCCGACCACTACATCTAAGGCTATATATATATTCTTGATCAGTAGATGAGTTGAGTAGATATAGCCATGTCCGTCTGTCCGTCTCCTCCGTCAGTTTTACAGCTATCTTTACCAAACTTAGCTTTAAGTCTTGTACGCAGCACATTTGTCGGAACTAAAGCATATAGCTGCCATCGGAACGACCGTTCGAAAAACTAATTCTAGTGAGAAATACTTTTTTGTTTTCAATGGAAACTTTCCAGTTATATATTTTATCTGATTCAGCCTAGTCGAGGTCGTAAGTTCGAGTCCCAGTAAGTTAGTTAAAGTTATTATAATATTATTAAGTTATTATGTTCTTAATTCCACTAGTTTTCGAAAAGTAAATCGAGCGCTTATCCGCTTCGGATTCGTTTTTGTGTTCTTGATTCCGAATAAAATTGCTCTCTTTTTACTTTTTGCAAATCACTGGACCAAGCGAGAATGGCACTTAAAAAAAAAAAAAAAAACAAAAATTATACCAAAAAAAAAAAAAAAGAAACCGGCCGAACCCTGGGTTTTGGGGGGGGCGATTGGGCATGCTGGAACTACCTACCCCGCTACTTCCCACATGGGTACTTACTAGAGTGACCCTATGGTAAGCGAACACCGAACCACCCAAAAAACAAATATTTATGCCCTGTATATTCTGTAACCCCACACGTGAACCAGCGTACATGGGTACTTCCCGACTAACCCTGTGGTAAACGAGCGCCGAACCAGTGTACGAAAAAAACCAAATCAGTGAAATGCAAAGCACAAAGCGTAAGCGAAGAGTTTTGGTTCTTTCTTTCGTCCACGCATAATTCGTTAAATAACAAAAACAATTGAAGTGCAAGCATCGTTATTTTGTCTTTTAGTTTGCCGCGTTCTCTGCATGGCTGGAACATTCATTGCTTTTCCCGTGAATTGTGAAATAAAGTGTTAAACAAACAATCAAAGAAGTGATTAGAATAAAAAATATAATTATTTACAAGGTAAGACAAGCACTTAACAGAACTTTTAAATAAAAAATGTATAGAAACCGATGTATTAAAAGGCTCAAAAGAGAACGTAAACAAGTATACATACAAATTAAATAGTGTAGCGGCAAACGAAATGGTGACTGAAAGTGAAAATTATTTTGTGAACGCATTGACAGTGAAATAGAAGATGTAAAAGGATATAGTTATTATCAGGGTTGTGCCGCTGGCATTATTTTTATCAATTAGCATTAATAATTGGTAATGCCAATTGATAATGCTCAATTTTAATTGGCATTAAATCTGGCAATGCAAATTCAACATTTTTTAATTTGCATTATAATTTTCAATTCCAATTAAAATATTTTGAACTGGCATTGAAATGAAACAATTTTAATTTAAAATTCTTAATTGAAACTAAAATAAAATAATTGTAATTCAAAATTTTCAATTGGCATTAAGACCGCATATTACTTAACAAACTGCTTTTCAATTTTACAAATGACCACACATAATAACATTGCCCTGTTTAGGACAATACTGAACCGCGATAAACACCATGGAAGACCAATGCTAAAGAATATGGTCAAGATCATAAGAATCGTTCCAAACCACTTTCCGTAATTGACAAATCATTCAATCGCGGAAAAATACCAAAGAGGATCAGAAAAAGTAACTGTGCCAAGCAAACCGTGCTTCCAACCAGTGGATAAGTGCCAGGGTCAATGCATGAGTGCCATTCGCAGCTAAGGGATCTTCATGGTAAAAAAAAAAACCGCTAATTACTTAAGAAACTGCTCTTCAATGTCAACACAGAACTACATTGTCCTGTTTATGACGTAACTGAACCGCGACAATCACCATGGAAGATCAATGCTAAAGAATAAAAACGCAATATGTCTTGAACTGTGATGTAAAACAAACACGGCTATATCGACTCATATATGGACGCTGGTGAAGAGTAATATGATTTATAGGGAGGGCATTGTTACTATTGTATTTTTTGATCCTCTTTGGTATTTATCAACGATTAAACGATTTGATATATCGCGGTTCAGTAGTGTCATAATCAGGGCAATGTGTTCATTTGTAAAATTGAAAAGCAGTTTGTTAAGTAATATGCGGTCTTAATGCCAATTGAAAATTTTAAATAAAAAATTATTTCATTTTAATGCCAATTGAACATTTTGAATTACAATTATTTTATTTTAATTTCAATTGAGAATTTTGAATTAAAATTATTTCTTTAAGGCCCTATTCTCTTTCAGCAAAAATTTTTTTTCGACTTTTTTTTTTTTGCATTTTTTTATAGCTTGGACATTTAAGAATATAACCCTAAAAGGGTTTTTTGAAATTCGAAATACTTTAGAAGATATAGCCTTTTTAGTCGAACAATGTCTTTGCTAAAACAAGAAATTTTTGACTAAATAAATTTCGAGTAAATAAAGCTGTGAAATATCGGCTGGTTTTTTAATTTGTACTGATACATGTTGTCGCCTTAGATCGATATCGATTATTAATCGACTTTTAATCGATAATTATCGAAGGCTATGCTACACAATGCTCAGACTGATTAATCCGCTCAGAAACTAGAGCTGCGGCCGTATATAAAGAAGGCAAAATGGCACGCAGAACAGAGGGAACTGCTCCTGAAAACAGTTTTTTTGAAGATGAGGAAGGTCCGCTGTATGCAGCTGGCATCGCCGACTAATATCTGTAAGTATATAATATCTGTAATATTTTTGGTTACTTTCTAAGCAAATTTTTCGGACTGCCAAGCCACTTTTCTCCAGTTCTACTAAACCGATTTTGATGAAATAATATGCGATCGACGCAGAATTGTCACCATTCTAAAACTGCATTTTTTAATTTTTGATTTTTTTTTGCTATTTCCCCAAAAAAGGAACTTCAAACTTTAAACGCGTTTATCTCGAAACCACGTTTTTCGAGCTGGCGGCCACGATTCCGCCAGTTCTACTGAACCGATTTGGATGAAACAAAGTTTAATCGACGTAGAATTGTCACCATTCTGGCCCGAAGTAAAATAAAAATTTTGCGATTTTTTTTACTATTTTTTTTTTTACACTAAACTACAAAAAAATGGGTCAAAATTCGATTTGTCAATTTCAAGTGCCGCCATTTTGTCAAAAAAAATCGCAAAATTTTTATTTTACTTCGGGCCAGAATTACATCTATGCTGATCATAACCCTATATTTTTTTTTTTTTTTCAGACGCTCCGGAGACCCGGAATCGTGGCCGCCGTGACGACACCTTTTTTTTGCACCACCAACTTTGAAGTCTCATTACTTTTTGAACAGCCCTCGTATCGCGGCGAAAAACATTTTTTTATTTTCTTTCATTCATTACTAATTCAATAAAAAAAACAAAATTCAAATATCTTTTTGCGTTTTCAAATGAGAATTTTTTCAAAAAAGGTCCAAAAACAGCAATCTGAAGGAGAATAGGGCCTTAAATGCGTAAATTAGCCATTACTTTTTTCCACCGACTAACAAGCATTACTTTTCAAAACGAAAAACTTTTTCGTTTTTGTCTTGCGAGAACATGAAACAATTCCACTTTCGAGAAGTTGCCATGGAAAATTGAGAACGCCTGTTTATTATTTTGTTCGTTTTTTATACCGTTACTGTAGAAAAAAAGGGTATACTAAAGTCGCTAGCAAATGTATGTAACAGGCAGAAGGGATCATTTCCGACCATATAAAGTATATATATTCTTGATCAGCATCAACAGCCGAGTCGATTTAGCCTTGTCCGTCTGTCCGTCCGTCCGTCCGTCCGTCCTGTCTGTATGAACACCTAGATCTCAGAGATGGTAAGAGATAGAGGTTTGACATGTATGGGACAAATGCTTCTTTTATCTGCACGCAGATCAAGTTTGTTTCAAATTTTGCCCACGCCCCCTCCCGCCCCCACAATTTGGAAAAACGGTATATCTCCTACAGTTTTAAAGATGTTACCTTCTAGAGATAGTTAGTAATTAGCAAAATGAATCGATTTGCCGAAGAAATGATAAAGATCGGATGAACGGTTCTCAAGTTATGAGCAAAAAGGTGAACCAAGCCCCCCCCCGCTACCACCCCACCCTAAAAAATGTTGCATACTTTTCGGATGGTCACACTAAGGAACACTGTTAAACATGTTTTTTCATGAGTAACGGGTATATCGAAGTCGGTTAGAGCCGACTTTAACTTACGCTCTCGTTTTTTAATAAAATATATCCATATACATACACAGGAAAAAAAACAGGTAAGAGCGTTGCAGTCTGTACACATGCAAACACACACACACACGCACAGACCCAAAATGCGCGCGCGCACCTAGACTGTGAAATCGGCACAGCGCTTCCCCCCTCCCTCTCATAAGCAAAATTGTTTCGTGCATACCTTTGGTGTTTTTGTTCGGATCTTATTGCGCTTTTCAGAATGCATAGATATAAGTCCTCAGATAATATATATATTAAGCCACGAGGTTGTAACTTGAAAATTGTGGCTCTGACAGTTTTTTGCGGTTTAAGGAGGGGAGGTTGGGTAATTTTGCAAATCTGAAACAAACTCGATCTGGGTACGATATACACCTATGTACATGCAAAAATGTGTGTCTCTATCTCTTATAGTATCTTAGATCGACGCGTTCATACAGACAGACGGACGGACGGACAGACGGACATGGCTAAATCGACTCGACTGTTGATGCTGATCAAGAATATATATACTTTATGGGGTCGGAGGTGTTTCCTTCTGGCTGTTACATACATTTGCACATCATTTTATCCATTTTCAATGGGTACAGGGTATAAAAAGTCGAGATTTTTTCAATCTTTTTAATCTTGGAGTAAGACCGGCATGAGCTTGAAATTCAATCTCGACTTAAAAATGATTCAGCTTCGGGATTAAATTGTGCACGAATTTTTGGCTTTTCAATTTTTGCTAATTCAATCTCTTATAGGATTACCCCGCGATAAATGTAATCTTTCTTGGGATCAAAACAGGCGGATCAACTTAATCTTTTTTCTGATCGGTTCAAGCATATCCGGGACTACGTTGTTTTCATTACCACTTGGGATTTATTTGATCCCGTATGAATTTGATTGATTTTTTTTTTTGAGTGTAAGAATATTTTTTAAGTTAAAAATTAAAATTTCAAAATTTGTTCAAAAAATGGTTTCTTGTCATCCATTTTGTTGCATGATAATTCTTCATAATTCGCGGTCCATCGAAGAGAATTTTTTTTTTTATAATTTTCTGAGGTTCTGAGTATAGGGGCCTATACTAGTCAATATCCATTTATTGTTTTGCGTTGAAATGTGTTAAATTTGATTCGATTTATCCAGTTCCGCGCTCTTTTTTAGAGCCACAAAGGGCTTAATGCGGGTTTTCCTTGAAACCACTTCTCCTATTTTCCGACATTTGAGAAGAATTCCTGACATATGAACCGAACCTTCGTTTGGCCTTGAACACAGTCTCAACCTGCTTCCAATTTTTTTACCTTGTGATCCGATTTTGGAAAATCGGGAAAAATATGTACTCACCTTTTAAGTTTTTTGCCTCCAGTATTTTCCGGCAATTTTCTCAAATCTAAAATTATTCTTCGTAAATATTTTCTTAGCTAATTTACAGAGCATTTTTCCTGTGCGTGAATTTTCCGAATTAGTTTCCAGCAGGCCTTTTTGGGAAACACTTACAAACAGAGAACACGTCTTCGATTTCCAAGAAGGAAATTTTCAGCAGAATGGTTTTTCCAAAGCAAATAAAGACAGCAGACAGGCAGTTTATGTTCGGTGAACTTAAACATTTTTGCAAGATAAGTTGAACAGGTAGAAGAGTGCTTTGGCTGTGGCGAATATGGAGTTCAGTCGGGACATTGGAGCTACTTGGTTCAATCTGCCAAAAATAACAAAAAGGCAGCCCATAGCTAGGGATGTCGAAATATCGATATCGAATACTTGTTAAATAAATTTTTGGTGTGTATTTTTGATTTTGATCTCTTGGATATTAATAGTATTACTGATGCCACTAATATCCAAGAGAATGCCCTTAAGAAACCTTCCTTTTTGTCCAAAAACCCAAGTATTCATAAAAATATCGTCAAAATGTAAAAATATCGTCAATATCGATATTTCGGCAACCCTACCCATAGCAAATACGATTCATTTATTAGGTTCTTGTTAAAGGAGAAGGAAATAAAATCACAGTTCATGTAGAATGCTCATAAGAAACTGATTTTAATGCAGTTTGAACTTAATAATTAAACCCTAAGTTTCGTCACAGCGAAACAACTAAAATTCTACAAATTAAAAATAAAAATACAAATGTCTTAATCTATACTAAAAACTACGTCCTATGGATACATCACTCGCGCTCCTTATGTGGCATGGCATAGATTAACTTACTCCAGAAGTTCGGATCATCTCGTTTTAGATACGTATTAACAGTCATGTACAGCTTCAGCTCGCTATCCAATTCATCAAAGCTCTTCACATCCGGATACACCACAACAATTAAGCGTTTGCATCTGTCCTGGGTTGTGGCATGCATGGCGAGGCGAAGCTCCAGGCGACCCCACGACGATCTTACAAAGTTGTTTGTCATCAGGATAATAACGCGTTTCGAGTCCTCCACCGACTGACAAATGCAGGCGGGAATCGATTGACCCAGCTGCCAGTCTCGTTCGTAGTAGCACAATCGGAACTTGTGCGATCCGTTCTCCAGCATCTCAATATACTCATCCACGAAGTCAGCATCCTTATGGGTAAAGGCCAGGAACCCATCGAAGATCTTCTGCCTATCCATTTCCCTGCGGGCAGCCAGTCCCACGCACAGATTCTTGTCATAGAACCACATTTTGATGGACTCTCGAAAGCATTGCAGGCAGTTCAAGGTGCAAGTAAAGACCATGATTGCTATTAAAACGAAGACATAGCCAGGAATCCCCAGTGGACACAAATCCTTCTCCTCCAACTTGACCAGCGTGGTAGTATTGTACCGGCATTTGACTTGACAGAGATCGTTGATTTGGCCTTTAAATTGTTTGGTAAATCGTAGAAAGTGTATCTCCTCGCAGCTGCAAATCCAGGGATTGTCGGAGATGGAGAGAGTTAGATGGGATTGAATGGTGAGTAGGTCAACTGTTTGCTGACTGAGTTTGTCCAATTGGTTACCCCGCACGTCTAGCAGGATTAGGTTAGAGGGAATGTGTTCAATTGTCCTGAGTTGATTGTGGGCCAAGTGAAGTTCCTTGAGTTGATCAAAGCCAGGGGGTGAGTTGTTCGATAGATTTGTCAGTAGATTATTTTCAAAGAGCAGCACGGAATGATTTGTTATGGGTATTTCAGGAATTTCAGTCAGTTCTTGATTGGAGCAATTGACTATAAATCTTTTAGAGTCATAATCCAAGCAACAGACACATGATGGAGGACAATATTCCTGACCAATACAACGCCTTAAAGCAGCCTCATACTCTTTGGAGTGACGATTTTGGAGGTAGATGAGGAAGTTGGTAAACTTACAACTGCATTCCCAGGGATTGCCTGATAGTTCTGTGGTCAAATTACGTGCTGAGAGGAACTGCGTCACATTGTCATCAAGAGCGTTGAGTTTATTGTGGCGGATATCCAAATAAGTGAGATTCGGTGGCAGTTGATTAATTGTGAGACTGCTTAGGGAATTGTTCTTCAAGTGGAGTTCCCGCAGTGTGGAGTTCGTGAGATCATTCTGGGGCAAGACTTCGAGTTGATTGTCATCTAGTAGAAGAATGGAGTTGCCTTTGATATCACTTGGAAGAGTTGGAAAAGAGCTAAGACTTTTATTGCTGCAGTCGATCACAAACTGATTTGAGGTGCCATTGAAACAGCAAGTGCAGGGGTCAGGGCAGGGTCCGCTTAGGTGATGGTGATGTACGGGCTCCTCCTTCTTCTTGGTTAATTTGTTTAAATAAATTGTCAAATTTGTATTCTCACACTCGCTAACCCAGAGTATGCCAGCTTGTAAAAGTGTTGTTTGGTTTATCCGTTCCAAGAGAAATTTGGCCACTTTCTCATCGACCGTTTGAATGCTATTATTTCTAATGTCCAGAAGGGTTAGTCCCGGAGGAAGCTGATCAGCGGTTAAATTCGTCAAATTGTTGTTGGACAAATGAAGCTCTGTAACATTTGCAAATCCAGGCCAAGATATATTTGGTAGTGATCGTAGTTGGTTTCCTTCATACAGCAGAATGGGATTGCCAGTAATAGGAATTGGTAACTCAGGCACTTTCGTCAGTCCTTGCCCCGTGCAGTTGATGATAAACGAATTGTTGCCGTACACTAAGCCACAAATACAACTCTGGGGGCAACGTCTGTTATTTATCCCAAGAGTGAAATTACAAATTTGTGAAGCAGTATATGGTTCTTGCCAGTCGCAAACAAAGGCTTTTAAATTAGTGCACGAAATGATATCTCGGGTAGGGTTTTGAAGATCAAGGTGAATGATTCTAAGCTTTGAATAATTTTGAAAATAATTAAAATCTATTTCTTGACCATTAAAAAGTCCAAACGTTTTCAAGTGATTTTGGAAATCGGCCGATCTGCAATAAATATTTTGTTATTTTAATTGCAAGAAAAACAAACGTTTTTAAAAGATATTACCTTAAAAATGAAAGGTCCTTCCATTTCATCCCCCTAACTATAAAAAGCTCTAAGCTTTTCAGGTGTTCAAAGGTTGCTGCTGTGGTTTTTTCCATGTTACAGTTGTAAAATTCTAATTCAGTTAAATTCGTTTGATTTTCTTCAAACAAATATTGGGGAATTTTATATAATGGCCCACACCGAATAATAATCGTTTTCCAATTTGTTGCGTTTTGTCGTAAGTAATTATGTATTAAATTATCATTTGCAGCCAAGTTGGAATCCGCAGAAATCGTTAACTTTCTCGCTCCTTGTTTAATGTCGGACTCATAAAAGTCTAATTGTAAGGTATGAAAGTAATACACATCTACACTGCTTAATCCAAATGCTTGCATATATCGAATGAATGGTACAATATTTAGACCAGTGTCATCAAGGTCATTAGTTACACTTAGAGTCATAAGACTCACATCGTTCGAGTTCAGTTTGATAAGCGACTTTAAGTCCGGTGTTGATTTGTACCAAAACACTTCTAATTTGTGCCCATTAAACTCAAGCTTGTAATTGTTTGTGATTATGGTGTTCCCTGTTTTAGAGCAAGTTCTATCACTTTCACTGGAATTGCCAATTTTACACTCATTTCGACAATACAATTTGCAATAATCATCTCTAATATTTCTTAAAACATTGCCACAAATTGTTCCGACCGTTAAAAGTGTTAAGAAAATGGAAAATTTATTGAGCAACATTTTGATGTCCGTTCAGAAACTGAATTAAAATTCAACTAAATCAATTAAAATAAATTTGGGAATAAGTGAAGTCATTGGCAGTCAGTGTCGCAGAACTCCAACCAGCCGATCAGATCCCCAGGGATTGGGAAATTTT
>JAEIFU010004352.1:0-16059 GCA_018904235.1 Lordiphosa stackelbergi | reverse complement strand
ATTGCTTATAATTCAATTTTTGGTTTATGGATAAACGTTGCCGAACGGTCGCGGAGCCAATAATAAAGATTTTAAACTAATTGGCTCATTTAACGCAAAAGAAAAGAAAAATCATCATTATGATAATGATGACGTTGTCGCTGCCAATGACGATGAACCGATGATGGCCTGTCAACCGTTTGGCATTTGCCTAAGACGAAAATCAGCAAATCAGCGGATTCATGGCCAAGTGTTGTGGCCAAGTGGGCGCCAACAGAAATTAATTACACAAAGAGGAGAGGTCGCCACGGTGACTTTGTCAGCAATTTGAAGCTTGTGGCAATTGGAAAAGCTACCTCCTCCACCCTCCCAACCTTTCGTTCCCTTTTTTTTTCCCAACCAACTAAACTTTATCGCGAAAGTCATTAAGACAGGAATTACGATTAGACGAAGAGACCCGACACAAGCAGGGGAAAAAAGGACAACATTGATAAGGCAGAAGCACATAAAAGCTGCTGGACACCATCGTGGCATTAGGGGTCTGAATACACCAAAACAAAATGGGATTGTGTCTTGGAATTGTTGGGAAACTTGTTCGGCCACACCAACAATTGTTGCATTGCCTAGAAATCGATAGTTACTCCCGACACTAAGCAAGTCATACTCTGCACTAGCGAAATCGTTAGCATATCTTTGCTGGTGTAGTTTTTGATGTGTTTTGCGCAAATAGTCGCCAATATTTATTGATGTATCGTTATTTAAGTGGTTAAGGTATTTCAAGACGATGGTCACACTGTATAGAGAATGGACGGGCAAACAGAGAGGCAGAAAGAAAGGTTTATACCTTATTGACAAACACGTGAAAAGCATTGTAAATAGAAACCCATATCGAATAAAATGGTAAAGATTATCCAAAGCTTGTACTCCAAAAACCGAACGGCAGTTTGGGACGGAAGCACTTTATCCGATTGGTTCAAAACTAATAACGGGGTAAGCAAGTCTGCCTACTAAGTCGTATTTGTTTGCACTATATGTTGACGACATACAGTTAGTTATGGCACTGCTAGGCGGAATCAAGTTTGGAGATCAAACAATAAAAATCTTGATGTATGCGGATGACATGGTCCTATTAGCCGAAGATGCGCGAACACTTCAAAAAATGATAAATGCGACGCAACGTTATTGCGACACCTGGGGATTGCAAATAAATATTCAAAAATCAAAGGTGATGGTAATAAAGGAACGATGAAGGACAGCAAAAGATGAGCAGTGGATGCTAAATGGAGAGAAACTCAAGGTGGTAAAACAATTTACATATCTTGGTGTAACACTTATACCCAATATGAATTTTTCAAAACATATTGTCGAAAAACCTCGCAGATGCAAAGAAGGCGCTGAACAGCACTTGGAAATCTCTTTCGGGGGAGAAAACACGTATACCATAGCACGAAATTTAAAATGTTTGAAGCAACCGCCAAAGCGATAATGTGCTATGCAGGACTCCAGTACTATCGAATGAGAACAATTCGGTTACTACAAAAAATGTTTCGTTTACCTAACAACACCCCAACATACGCCATTCATCTTGAAACAGGGCTACCCCCCTCTTCGTGCAAACCCTCAAACAGCACTTTCTTTACATAAATAAGGTGATGAATATGCCGGAAAGCAGACTGCCCAAAATTGTCACGAAGCACTTACTCCGCTCTAAATCACAATTATTTTCGACATGGGAAATACTAGCTCAAAAGCATGGTGTCAATTGGAATGAAAGTGAAGTCCACAACTGGCCCAAGATGCAACAGAAAATAATTCAAGGTGAGGAAATAGAAGCCAGAGCAAACTGCGAGCAGAAAGCGATCCAAAGTGTCACCAGAAACACATACAAACTATTAAACCACAGTTTAAACGAAAAAAATTATTTTAACGACATGTATGACGTCTTCAGCATATCGGTAATTTTTAAGGCACGAGTTGAACTGCTCGCCTTAAATTTTATACCTCACCTTTCAACAGCAAACGAAGAATGCTCCTTGTGTAATCTGCGTGTTAGAGAAGACGTATACCACTTAATCGCAATATGCCCAATTCTTCACGAGCTCAGGTGGTTACACTGGAAAAGACATCGCTGACGAAGGAAGAATTCTTAACGGCGCTAAACGGTGAAGACTGGCACATGCTAGTTGAGTACCTAAAGGAGACGCTGAGATACAGGCGAAATATTATGAACGAGTTTATCTGAAGGGGACAAGCACTGCCACTGGAGAGGAACGATGTGGTATCTCGCGACGAGCGGGGCAGCTGCATGTAGTATTCGAAAGTGGTGGGCATCCTCGAAGGAAGCTAAGCTTGGCAGACGGACATATTCCATGCCAATTATATAATTTATATCTTTATAGCTACTTCAAATATTATAACTATACAAACTGTAAAATTGGGAATATTAAAATCACTAGCTTATCTCAACTACTAATCACCAAAAATATGGATTAGCGCTAATATACGTAAATAAAAAAATAATAAATTGATATGAAATAAAATAATTAAAAAAATAATACGAGTAAGCAGATTCTTATAATAACCAACATTAAATCAAGCGAGACGTAGCGAAATAGTTGAAAATTTACATTCAACAGAACAAGTCAATTGTGGAAACTCAACGTGCTTTTAAAAAATTTCACATTTTCAATTTCACATTGAATGGACCGTAAATAAGCGAAATTGCCGTATTTACGCCACTGAAAATCCTCAGGAGATTCAAGAAGTGCCTCTTCATGACGAAAAAGTCACAGTTTGGTGCGGCGTTAGTGCGAAAACGGTCATTGGGGCGTTTTTCTTCCAAAATGAAAATGGCCATGCTGTTACCATCAACCAGGAGCGTTATCGCGACATGATGACCAATTTTGTGATGCCAATTATTCGTCGAAAGCGTATATTCTGGTTTCAACAAGACGGCGCTCCACCGCACACAAGTCGCAAAAAATCGATTTTCCGAAGAAATTGTTTCCGGGCCGTTTGATGTCGAAAGTAGTGATTTGGACTGGCCACCGCGTTCGCCCGTTTGACGCCGCCTGACCTCTTCTTGTGGGGATATTTGAAGTCAAAGGTTTACGTTAAGCATAGATTTTGGCCGAAATGTTGGCGAAATCGATCGAAAATGGTGAAAAAGGGGAAATTCATGGAGGCGGCCATTGCAGCAGATATCTATTCAAAAATTGAGTAAACATTTCTTCTAATAAAACCCCAAAAAAATTTTTAAACGGGTCCGATATTGGGTAACTCTGTAGAGCAAACACAAATTTGTATGCGTCGTCTTAAGCATAGATTTTGTTGGCCTGCATTAAAGCAAATAGAAACTCAGTTACCGTACCCTAAGAAAACCCTAGAACGGTCAATTCAAATGGTAAAGAACATTTGCTAAAAGTTTAAGGAAAATTAAGAAACTATAAAAAGCGGTTCATCCTTTCCCCCCGCACGAGAGCTCTCGCTCAACGTATTGAACACTCACATCACCTAATTAAAGGGTCATTCCGTTTAGGCACCCATCAATAGATAAGTTTGGTTAGGTATTTTGTAGGTGCCTCAAATTGCAGTTAAATTTAAATTTTCTATTGACTAACCCTCAGCATTTATTTTCGCAATCAACCTTTATTAGTTTTGTTTTTTTTTTCAGTGTACTTACTTGCGTGCCAATCGCTTTCTTATGCCCGCGAACATTTTTTGGCTGCTCCTTTTGCTGCGGCTCCTCCTCCACTCTGTTTAATGTCTTACGCGCCAGTTGAGCGCTACCTACTAATGTCGGATTGTAAATTAAATTGCCGATTTCCGGCTAGCCCCTTTCCACGACGACGACACTCCGCGACAAACAAAAAAAATACGTAAAAAAAAGGGCAACACTTAAAATTAATTAAAAAAACAAACAGCAAAAAAACGCGCACGCAATTGTCGCACAGCTTCTGTACTTGTAGTTGGAGTTGCCGATGTTGTTATTGTTGTTGTTGTTGGCATTGGCAGCTTTTGAACGCCTCATTGCAAAAGACACAAAACACAATTAGCCTAAGTAGTCAAAGTCGAAGTCAGCTGCAACTGTTTGGAGTTATGCAACCAACAAACAAAAATACCAAATTCGTCGATGGAGCAATCTTTAATCCACTGAAGCCGAAGGCTTACACACACGCACACGCATACACAGCGCTCACGCACTTTCCCGCTGCACTTTTGAACGGCGCCCCACACTTCATTTCACTCGGCCGTTGACAATTTGTGTTTGCTGGTGTCTGAAATGAGGCAAAAGAGAAAATTCACACATTATTTTTGAAAGCCAAATGAAATACACTTCGGGTTAGGGGGTTAGGGATGGATTGGGTAAAAGAAACCAAGGGTTTTCCCGGTATTTACAAACGGTTTTCTATTTACAATGTCTGTACACGTGTTTTTATCTGTCTGTTTACGGTGCGACCACTCTTCGATTTCTTAAAACACTCTACACTTCAAATAATTGTTTCAAAATACAAATTCTGTTGAAGACATAGCCGATTTAGAGAACCAGGCTCCTTCTATGTTTTCAGAAAGAAAACTTTAAGCACAATTGACTCAAAATAAACCAAGGCTGCAAACCGGTCCTGAACCGAACCCCTTAGAACCGGTTCGGTTCGGGTTTTTTTGGGTTCATCAAACCGGACCATGAACCGAACCCCTAATATTTTTGTGTCCTCAAACTTGAACCCGAACCGGACCACTTTTTCGAAAAATTAGGTTCGGTTCACCAAATTATGCAGTATTTCCAACGCATAAATAAAAATATAGAAAATAAGAAATCTGACTTGAAAAATTAAAGACGTTCTCTAATCCTTCGACTTTTCTCTAGGTAAGATTTATACTATCACCGTCATTAAACAGGCGAATATGGAGCGGGCGAAATCGAGCAGCAAATTTGAGCAGGAGAACTTTTAAATGACAACTGTAGAAAGACCCACCCAGCACTTGGAAGATCATTTTAACAAGAATCCCCTTGACGAGTCTTATTCGAGCTCTTTTGATGATTAAAAAGAGACTAGTTTCATGTGCGATTAAAGAAAGACTCGGAAATGACTCATGCATTTGTTCAGTTAGTGACTCATTAAAAAACGACTCGAAAAAACTCCCGAATGACTCGAAAATGAATCAAAACTGATCTAAAAAACGGGGTTTAAACCACTCCTCATAAAGAGACGGGGCTAGGGTACAATTTTCCCCCGACAAAAGTATCATTTATGATCAGAAAACGGACGCATTTATGACCGTTTTAAGACTCGAATGTGATTAGAAAATTCATAAAATGCAACTATGATTTATGTAATGCTGATTAAGGTTTCTCTAAATAACCTCAATAGAATACCTGGAGAATTCTGTTTGTTTAAATTAGTTAACGATTTTTTGAAGGAAGTTAAGTTTGACATTAGTAGGGCTTCCACCATTTAATATTACAGACATGCTGAAGCTCCAAAAACAAATTCCTAATAAGAGTTTTCAAAATGCAACTTTAAATGATTCAACGTTGGACTGCGAAGAAGAGAATAAATATTAAAAACAAAATCTGTAAATGATGTTATAGATGCCTTCGAAGTTTGTCCAATAGAACTATATCGTCAATGTTTCGACACACAAACGTTTTCAAATTTTGGAAATGTGAAAATAGAAAAACTGCTTACTTTTATATACTCAAGTTGAACCTAGGCCTTTTCAACCCAAATAACTTGGGTTCAGAGCTTTTCGAGAACCGGTCCGCGAACCGAACCTTAGACTTACCCACGGGATCGAACCCCCGGACCGAACCTTCTGCAAAATTTTAGAGGTTTGCAGCCTTGAAATAAACACAAATTTTGAATAAGAACGAGTTTTCTTATTTGTAGTACAGGGTTGCCCATATTCGACGGACCCATCTGGCAACGCCATAACTTTTGACAGAGATGTCAGATCGCTTAATGACATACCGCGTTTGAAGCGTCAGTCCAAGCAGATTTTTACCATGGAACAATACACGCCACGCGAGCGCTCTGAAATAGTTGAAATTTACATTCAACAGAACAAGTCAATTGTGAAAACTCAACGTGCTTTTAAAAAATTAAAAATTAAGCCCATTTCACATTGAATGGGACCGTAAATAAGCAAAATTGCCGTATTTACGCCACTGAAAATCCTCAGGAGATTCAAGAAGTGCCTCTTCATGACGAAAAAGTCACAGTTTGGTGCGGCGTTAGTGCGAAAACGGTCATTGGGCCGTTTTTCTTCCAAAATGAAAATGGCCATGCTGTTACCATCAACCAGGAGCGTTATCGCGACATGATGACCAATTTTGTGATGCCAATTATTCGTCGAAAGCGTATGAGGCAGTTCTGGTTTCAACAAGACGGCGCTCCACCGCACACAAGTCGCATAACAATCGATTTTCTGAAGAAATTGTTTCCGGGCCGTTTGATGTCGTAAAGTGGTGATTTGGACTGGCCACCGCGTTCGCCCGATTTGACGCCGCCTGACTTCTTCTTGTGGGGATATTTGAAGTCAAAGGTTTACGTTAACAAGCCAAGGACCGTAGAAGAGCTCAAGGACAACATTCGTGAAGAAATAGCCGCTATTCCGGCCGAAATGTTGGCGAAATCGATGGAAAATGCTGCAAAACAGGGCACAATACGCCATCAACGCCAGAGGCGGCCATTTGAGAGATATCATATTCAAAAATTGATGTAAACAAATCTACTTGGAACAAATTAAATGATTAAGATTGCCAACCGCCAAATTTTTATTTTTTTCTTTGATTTTTAAAAAAACATGGGTCCGTCGAATATGGGCAACACTGTATATGTTTCAATTAGGATATATGTACCGATTCGGTACGGGTTTTTTGTTTAAATCCTTCCGAACCTAATGAAAGTCAATTTCTTAAAAACTTTTATAACTTTCTTGCTTGAAATGATTCCAACGGTTAGCGATTTCGATCAAATTTCGCAAAATCAGTTTGAAAACAAACCACTGTGCAGCGGCTATTATCTGCCTCCAACTGATTGTGATTCTGGTGTGACAATTAAAAGGGTAAACCGAACTAATTTACACTAATTCAGGCATTGTGCACAAATCAAGTGCTTGCCATCAACTGGCCTTTTGTTATTCAATCCTCTAAATTGTGGCTGCAATCTTCCAAGTCACAAAGAGTGCAATATAATCAACTCCACTTGAATAATGATCGCCTCACTATTAGAATTGGGCTAAAAGCATATCCAATTGAAGGGGAAGAAGCCAACTCATAAATCACAGTTGTACTTACACAAACTTCTTGCATTTATTTTTGGGCCCTGTCCCGGTCATGGTTGATTCTTCCCTGGCCCTCGGATGCGTTGTTTTGCGGTGGTAATTGCACGCGCGCTGAAGCGTATCGTATGTTGCAGGTTTCCGTTCGAGGCCGGGAGAAACGACCTAAAATAGCGGAACATGAACCATAACAGAACAGAACAGAACAACAACCGGGCAGGGGCAGTTGAAGTTGTATGTACGTGTTGCAATCCTCCACTAGACACAAACGTGCGTGAGCTAATGCGTTCTTGTTCTTTCTTTCACGCTCGCTGCACCGGCCAACGCTCTGCAACATGTTTATTGTCATGCTCTGGCAGGCCCGCGTGTATGTGAGCCAAGTGCATGGCCCCAAAAACAACTTTTGCCACAAAATTTGTAACAAAATATGCCATTAAAAGGGGGAGACAGCGTCCCTATCTATCTATGATGGATGTACACCTTGTCGGCGGTGCGGAAAGGAATTTTTTTGAAAAATACCCAAACCAGCAGCTGCAGTGACAAATTCGTTTGCTTGCTAACATCAAATTTAAAGCCCACAAATCTTATACAACAAGAATGAGAGAAGAATCCCTTGCGAAGCAGCATCTTAATTTGTCACTCGACATGTCAATTATGTATAAATTGGCAGCCAAACCTACACTACAACAGCGGGCATTTGATTAGGAATGAAATGAGAAAATTTATTTTTTGAGAACAAATTGTCGCTCATATTTCTTAGTATACTTAAATCAGCGAGGCCCTGGTGGCACCGGGGCCGAAAAATTCCTATCAGTAACACCGAGGCTGCTGAAGTGAGACAAAAGAGCACAAGGGCGCAGAGTGAAGCGATACGGCTTATTCACACAAGAAGTTGCCCGTCCGGGCGTTGGAAGCGAATGGAATTTTCCGCTCAGTTATTTGAAAACTTCAACTCTAGAACAGTGGTGCCCAAACCCACACTATCAAACTTTGCACTTGTGTGTGTAGCAGCGAAACGCGAAGTAAACGTCATGATGTCAAACATGAACAAAAATCAAACAAACAAATGCCTCTTGAGAGAAGAAAAAGCCGAATGCACACGTCGTGAGAGAGCAAGCCGCCGAGCGTTCTATTTATAGAACATACGTATTCTCTCTCTATGAGTGTGTCGGCTGCGACGCCGGCAGAACTATGAGTTCCTATCCCATGGGATAGGCTTGTGTCATTTTGGGCACCACTGCTCTAGAAGTAGCTGGACATACATTGGCCCGTTGCGCCCTCGATGACCAGCCCTTTTTCCGCACAAAATGCAATTGAGAGCAAACAACAACAAAATACAAGTGACGCAATGAATTATTAAATGAAGAGAAAACACTGAAAGTTGTTGAGTAGTTCCTTCGTTAGATTTTGGGACCAGCTTGAATTCAGACTCTGATTTCAGTATTTCAATCGTTCAATTCTAAAAATTGGAACGGTTTAAACCAAACCGGTTCGAACACAGTATTTTGACTACTTTTTTACTGTGAGTCGAACCAAATCTGAAAAATAAGCTGCAACTAAGCCTGTTCGGTTCGGTTCAAAAAAAAGGTGAGAGTATCGTTAACACTCACGAGGCTTTGATGTGAAACATGATGCTTAGTTAAAGAACTTATTTTCAAAATCACAAGCTCTCTCAATGGTATATAAATCAGCAAGGGCACTCTTTCGAAAGAAGAAAACTAACAGGGAGTAGAAATACAAACAACAAGATCATTTGCTGCAATCTTATTTCAATTTTTTAGAAAGTTTTTTTTATTGTGGTGATCCACAGATAAATGATGATGTTTCACCCACCCAGATACCACCATGGTGAGATCCAGGTCCAACCCAGATTCCTCCCAGAAACTACCTAGATCCCACCCAGATCCTACTCAGATCCCACCCAGATCCCTCTCGGAACCCACCTAGATCCCACAAAGGTCATACCCAGATTCAACCAAGATACCAGCCAGATCCCACCCAGATCGTACCCAGATCCAACCAGATCCCACTCAGATCCTTACCCAGATCCCACTTAGATCCCACTCAGATCCTACCCAGAACCCACTTAGATCCCACTCAGATCCTACCCAGATCCCACTTAGATCCCGCTCAGATCCTACCCAGATCCCTCTTAGACCCCGCTAGGATACTACCCAGATCCCACCAAAATCCTACCCAGATCCCACCCAGATCCCACTTAGACCCTACCCAGATTCCGGCCAGATCCCACCCAGATCCCACCCAAAATCCCTCCCATATACTACCCAGATCCCAGAAATATCCCACACAGATCTTTCCCAGAACTCACCCAGATCCTACCCTGTTGCCCCTCTTCAGCATCTTTCCTACCTCTTCGCTGTGCCTATTTTCTTGTGTGTGTGTTTACCGGGAAACTCCAAAAAACAACAACATATAATATGAATGACGTCAGCGTCACGTGACGATGAAATCAAATTTTACTCCTACTAAAATCATCCGTCGAAACTAGATCCAAAAGTTTATTAAAGGATTCTATAACTCATCTTTATCAATTACTACGTTTATGCTAAGCTCATTTTGCAAAATCATTTCATGAAATGGGTCCGAAAGTGCGTGCATAAACACCATTTCATGAATTCGAATACACACGAAAGTTGACTATGAATTCGACGACAATTCATGAAATGGTGTGGCGTAGCCAACTCAAATTGGCAGATGCTACCAGTCTGGTAACATTGTGCTTTAGCAAACAGCTGTTCATATATTTTAGCCAATTGTTTGCGCACATAAAAATAATTTTCAAGCTAAACTAAAAACTAAGCTAAGTAAAAACTAAGCTTTGTATGCTTAAAAAAACTTCTATGAGGTGAAGCGCAACAACGCAACCAGTGGCGCTGGAAGGAAAAACTGCACCCACTTTAACGAACTGAATGAGCTATTTGGGACGTGTCCTGTATCAGCGGCTGTTGGTGTCGAATCATCTGTGGACGATTTTTACTCCATTTGACTCCTAGGACTTCTTTGGAATCTTCGAACTCGTTGCTTAAACATTTTAGCCGCTCTTATGGATGCTCGTCTGGCTTGTACCAACGACATCGTTCGCTTATGCCACCACTGTAAAACATTCCGCATAAGTTGGGCTGTACGTTGTTCCCATTTAATCAAAAATATTCTAATGTTTTCCATCGCAATCAATTTTAATTTGCCTTTGTTTACAATTGAAGAGCTGATCCCCGCTTTTATGTGTTACCACCCTGTTAAAATCCAGAGGCGCAGGCAACTTAAGTTTACGTTGGTGCTGCCACATCTGCCAAAAAGGTGGTCATTTTGTGAATTTATAAAAGCAGCATAAACAGGAATAAATTTGATTTTGCAAATTGAAGAAATCGTGAATTTCATAGCATAAACGTAGTAAATGAAAAAGAATTAAGAAAGTCAGTCAAACCCTGTAACTGTAATATACTCTGTACCTGCAGTAGCAGCGCGGCAGCGAACTCTCTTCTGATCATAACTTGAGTATCGTTCAGTCGATCTTTATCATTCCGAAGTTTTGTATACATATACATATGTCCCATACATGTCAAACCTTTATCTCTTACCATCTCTGAGATCTTTTCGTTCGTACGGACATAGCTATATTAACTCGGCTGTGGATGTTTTATAGGATCGGAAATGAATCCTTCTCCCTTTTACATACTTTTGCACAAACTTCATTTGATCTATGTGCAAATAGTGTTTGCGTTTGTAGAAATGTCCACAAAACCGAGAACGGAGTGTACTTTTTCATTGAAACACATAAATAGTAAGTTCGAATAAGTTTTAAGTTGTATCCGACATCACCAATGGCAAACCCTCCCGTTAAAAACAGTTGTTTTTCTCGTCAAAAGTGGGCAAAACTATTATTTACAAGGCACACATAATACCACTTTCAAGAGCCTGAAGTACTCAATATGGGCATGGTCAGAATAAATGCTGATAAGTTGTTCCAAACTCCAACGCCTTCGGCTTCAAAATACAGCGAGCGAACTACGAGGCAAATGAAAAACGAGCCAACGAGTCAAATGTGCGAAATAAAAATTTCATAACGTGAAATTAGCGCAAATAACTCGTATGCAAATGCAATTTGGGCACGTCGATGGACGATGCATACACATATACGTATGTATATCCCTCTCCTCATCCCACACACACACCACATCTGATGAAGCAGCTGCCGTTGGCAAAGTGGAGCGCCCGCTTGTCTCTGACGTCTTGTTTGTCTGCCTTTTGGATGGGTGTATAAAATTAAACATAAATGTGCACACGCACTCAGCCCATTTATGCTAAAAACTGCAACTGCTCCATGGTCCCTAACCGCGCTGACAGTGTCGCCAAGTAAACAGAACACAAGAAGTCCCTGATCAACGCGAAATATTGAAAATGAGAACGCAAAATAAACAAATCATAAATCTGGGAAATATGTTTGTGCATTTTGCCTCTTTGGTCTCTTCTGAACGTGACCACGACCACCCATAAGACGTTGGCCCCCAAGCATTTCTGTGTGTGTGTGTGTGTTGTATCTGTTAGATACTTTTCTAGCAGACCACAAAACTTGTCATTTTTGTTAATTTTTGTGATATTTTGCATTTGGGTTTTTTGATGTTTATGGCATGTCCAATTAAAGAGAAAGAACAGACACAGCAAAGGTTACATCCTAATACTTCCATTTTTATTATACAATCGTCCAATTATTTCCATTTAGTTGCGCTGCATTACCAATTCCTTGGATTAGTAAAAAAATAATTCTCCATTTATTTCCGCTTACACAATAGAACAACAAAAATATTACGCATACGCCACATGGCGCTAGGCGCTTGGCTGATAACTCGACTGAGAATTTTTGTGTTTGCCTTCGGTTTGTCATTGAATCAATTCAATAACCATGCACTGGGGAGACCTACCATTGTGCTCCATTTCGCCATCCGTGGGCCATGAGTAATGCTAATGGTTGGTTGGGAGCACCAAACGCATTCCTGATAAGATTAAGTGGCCATTTGGTTCATTGGAATTGAAATTATTAATGAAAGAGAAATGCTGTTTGTTTTATGGATCAGTGCACAATTTCCACATTCGATTTGAAATACTTCATCAATGTCAAAACGGCAATTACGAAAACCTAAGCGCACTCGAAGCGAGAGTGTGATTTTCTAGCATTTTGGCAATTAAATTACACCCCCAGCCCACGTGCCCAGACCGGAAGAAAGGTGCGCCTGCGTTCCAAAAGAGGGGAGGTGCGTGACAGCCACAGAAAGTGAACCTGATAACATGGCTACATGTGTACGTACGTGTATTTCGATTTGCATAATGAATGAAGACATCTAACGACAAACATAACCAAAACAAGTTAGGCAATCGGTCAAGCACAACTATTGGGATACCCACTGAAAATTTTAACAACTTTATAACAGAGATTAAAACCGAAATGAATAACGGTTTAGGGTTAGGGTTACGGTTACTGTTTTCGGCAATCGTTTGTTTTCCGGTTACGGTTATTCACCTAATTCTGTTATCATAAAATATCACTTTGACATTCATTTAGACAAAAGCGACCTAATTCATAATCTCATGTAAACAGTAAATACTAAGTTCAAATATCTTATACAGAAGTATAGCTCTGACGAATCCAAACCATCTAACCCCTGAAAATGCACAATATTAATATAATGATTCACGTTTTCCTTCCACCATTTTAGCCATTTTGCGTCCCTTATTAGTGGTACAGGAGTATCTTTAATTTCTTGTTAACAGAAGGCTGTAAGTAAACAGTTCCCGGAAAATGCTTGTTTCGCGCCCTTCCAAAATGTTAGGGTAACAGTAGTGTCCACAAGCAAACTTATCAACAGTTAAAACGTGAATAAAATGTGCTCATTCCTCACTTCCATCCACTGTAAAGATCACAGCGCCAAGCTGACAAGCTGTCAAAAACAATTCTTTTCATACATGTTTAGGGATTTCTTTTCTAACTTGAAAAAGGCGATCGCGCAAACAACAACCATATGTGTGAATTAGGGTTGTCGATATTTTAGTTGGACGATATGGGTTATTCCGATATAATGTTTTTTTACCGATATAGGTGATTACCGATATTTTAATAAACAATATATCAGAAAAAATTACTATGGTAATTGCAGGAGCAAATTGTCATAACAAGACTGTCGAAATCTTCGGGAAATCCTTAGTCCAGAAACCATGGGTCTAAAATGAATTCCTCCATTGAACTTGATCCAGATATGGTATTTCGGCATAGATTTTCTTCTCCTCTACGTTATTTCTTCGTAGAAGTGCGATTTCTAAGTAGAATAAATAAAAATAGTGTTTTTTTTTCAGTTCTGTTGGAAAAGACAAAATCCTTAAATGTCTTTAATATTTGAGGTCGATTTGCGAGGGCATTGAGATTTTCTTCACTTATACCTTATTTTCTTCGTAGATGTGCGATTTCTAAGTGGAATAAATAAAAATTGACTAAATTCTGTTCAAAAGACAAAATCCTTAAATATCTTTAATATTTGAGATCGATTTGCACCGTGTAGGAATTCATTTTGGACCCATGGGTTCTTGATAAAATTTTCTTAGAATTTTCTTATTCTTTGTTGATTTTTTTCCTAAGCTTTATCAAATCGATCCAAAATCTATAATCTAGTTTCAAAGAAAATTAAGGCATTTAAAACTTAAAGTTATCCCATTAGAAAAGATAAGAATATAACGTCCACTAGAAATTTTTCTTGGCTCGTGTGGTACGACGTTTTCTTACTAAAACTATTTATCTTCAGTTTTATTAAAATTAAAATACTGGTATGCAAATCATTTAGTTGCCCGATTTGCATAAAACATTTTCGAACCGTTTGTTCCTATGGCACGCGTATTCCGATTCGGCCGGTTCGACAAATGTGCAGCGTATTTGTACCATAGAAGACTTCGTGCAAAGTTTGGTTGAGATAGCTTTAAAACTGACGGAGGAGATAGCATAGAAACGTAGAGGAGGACAGACGGACGGACAGACGGACATGGCTATATCAACTCAGCTCGTCACGCTGATCAAGAATATATATACTTTATGTGTCGGAGAATGCTTCCTTCTGTGCGTTACAAACATCCGGGGCAACTTTTTATATACCCTCTCCAAAGGGTATAAAAGGTAAAAAAAAGGCGAGTTTTAACGGTCGCGAATAGCCTTTGAAGTTTTTAACTCATAGGCAGAGTTGCCTATTATCAAATATTTTTCACATTTATAAATAGTCGGCGTTGATTTTATTTAAAAACTTTTCGAATGAAAAAAAAAGAAAAGAAAAGAACTAAGTGTTACTTCAAAAAATAACAGCAATTGACATAAACAAATAATTTCGTTCTAAAAATTTGTATTTAATGAACGTGTCGTATAAGTAATTTTTTTTTTAACTTGAACGCTCTGTTAAAAAAAAAAAAAAAAATTAAAACCCGAACGAATAACGGTTTGGGTTACGGTTACTGTTTTGTCCGATCACTTTTTTCCGGTTACGGTTATATAACGGTTGTGGGATATCGGTTACGGTACTCGTTACGGTTATTAACCTAATTCTGTTTCGGGTTTTGGTTACGGTTACGGTTATAAGTATAACATAATAACTTTGACAAATCGTGCCGATAAAAGCGGGGATTTATTATTTAAAACTCGCGCTCAACACTATTTGGTCCTCAAAACTTTAAAATTATCTGGAAGTATTGTTTTATTTTGTACCCTGCCAAGCCATATTTTTTGATTTAGAAACATATTTTTAATGAAGATGTCAGATTGCTGTAAATTAGAACTGTTGGAAATCTCCGACCAACTTGGATTTAGACTGATTTCCCCAGATAATTCAATAAAATTATGTTTGTCCATTATTTGACAATGAAGATTTCATAACAATTTAATACAGTTAATTTTCTGCAAGGAAGATTATATCTCGAATCAAGCATCGAACAAATTTGGTAGTCTAAATTCTAACTCTTGAGACTAAAGTTTGGCCAATGCTGAGTTGTTGTTTTTGATTTCAAATTAACATTGAATCCAGATAGAATAGCAATCATTAAAGACTAACAGTTCGCCCTGCATTCTTGTTGATGCAACTTTTTCTGGTGTTTAAACTGTAATAATTTCGTTAATATTGTCCCACATCTCAGCCTACAGAAAAAATCAGAATTAGCTGATGCCAAATTTGAGCCGAAGTAGTACATTTTTGTATCGGCTATAATAGCCAGCACCCAGTGCAATATCACATATGTATAAGGAAAGATGAGAAGGGTAAAGATTTTGGTTAGCTACACTCACTCTTTCTCGTTCGCTCTCTTTTCTTTGTGCCCGTCAGCAACAGTGGGACGCAATGTATGCAAGTGAAATGTTCATTGTGCATACATCAAATAAATTTATGTCAGAGCCGGCCATACATAACTGTGTCAGAGAGAGAAGGGTATATTTTTCTGTCCTCTCCATTTGGCTTGCCCTGGTCTATACCAGAGCCGGCCAGCCATAGCTACCAGGGGCCGAAGTCACACATGTTTTTATGCAAACGCAATCAGAACATATGGTTGTGTGAATCGGTGAACACTGAATTGCATGTAAAACGGCTGTAGTCTGGAGAGAGCTCTCTTGCTCACTACACACAAGCACACTATTCTGCCCTCTACATATGCCCGGCAGTGATTAACGTTAGTCGAAAGTTTTAGTAGAGGAAAACCGAAATTAACCCGTATATTGGTTTCTGTTTCGGTACTGATAACCGGTTTTGGTAATAAAGGTTA
>JAEIFU010004351.1:0-16075 GCA_018904235.1 Lordiphosa stackelbergi | reverse complement strand
TGTCACCGGCATTGCTGTTGCCGGCAGAAGAAGTTCTTTATAACCGTCATATGTAACTTGTAGCCTGTCATTTCCCAAGGATCTGCGCATTTACATGTCTTGTGTACCTTTAACTCTGTATCTCTGAAAAGGCAATTGTGACAATATTTAATTATTAAACAGGCGAATGGAGATACACCTTTCAAGTGCTTCGGACAACATGTCGTATGAGCAATATGCCACTTAACGTAATGCTCGATTGGCTCCAGTGCCAGTGCGTTGATTGTTGAACACGGTGAATGTTGCTGGATGTTGCCCTGTCCAAACATTATTTATTGCGTGACAAGCGCTTTAAATGTGTCCTTGCGTGTTCGTGCTTTTCTGTGTGTGTGCGTGCATGTGTCACTGAGTTGCCAATAACTTTGAACATGCCAAAGGTATTTCCGCAACAATGAGAATTTTAACACGCAAACTGAAGTAGGAACAGATAAAACTGACGAAAATAAAAATATGGTTGCATACAGCCAACATACGATGGGATACAAATTAATGCCAACGATTATCACGAATTCCGTATTGACACTGACCGTTGGACAGTAGGTGACTTTTGCCATTTTCTGATGAACAATTATTATATTTTTAAATGTTACCAAAGCAAAAGGGTCTAAATTAGAGATAAGCCTTTAAAAAGACACGGGAAAGCCTGTTTTAAACATTTTTAAAAGTGATTTTGCTTAAAGGCCTATATCCAGCACACCGGAAAATTTGTTTCGTTATAGTATTAAAGATAAATCGAAATAGTTTCTAAAAACACATGAACTTCAAAGTAAAGACTAAGTGTTTCTGTAAAAAATAAATACCGTATACGTCAAGATCACAGCTTAAATAATTTCTGAGTTAAGGCCACAGGCGGTCAAATGGAGACGACAAAAAAGTTCGCATGTGTTGATGAACCAGAGAGCTCTCTCCAGAAAACAGACGATTTACTTGTTCACCGATTCACACAACCATAACTTCGGCTCGCGTTTGAAAAAAACGCGACTGAATTCGGCTCATATGAGCTGTGGATAGCCGCCTCTGGTTAAGGCTTTGAACTAGAGATGAGCGCGGGAATGAAAATTCATCCAGTCCCTTCCCGATCGCAACCAACAATTTTCAAATCAAACCCGTTCTGATCCCACACTTTTTTTCGGGTCCGGCAGGGATCCCGTCCCGCGCCCATCTCTATTGTGGTGCACTTGTGTCATTGCGGCCTGCTTGATATAATTGTAAAGTTTTTCCACACTTTTACTGGAATGACGGTTTGGAACGGTTTGAAATAAATAACAAAAATTTTGTCATTTATTTGCTGATTCTTAAGCGGCGCCATTTAAATATGCTTTTATAAGTGTGCCCATTCTTGCATTCGTAATGTAGGTGTGACCATTTGATTAGTTTGATTTAGTATTTTTCTATCAATTATTTCCAAAAATAAATCTGGACCCGGAAAACTTCGAAATACCGATTCGACCCGATCCCGCACTTTGATCGGGTCCCGCGGGAATCTCATTGAGCACTCTAATCTACTCTTAACCACTTTTCAACCGGTTTAGTTGGGTTCGAAACCGGACGTGAACCAGTAAAATGTCAAACCCCAATTTAAACGAGAAGGCCAAGCTAACTTCGTCTTTTCCGAAGTTTTTATACCCTTGCAACTGTTTTAATTCATCAGAGTTTAAGAACGCCAGCTTTAAAACAAACAATTTTTCTAAATAAAACCCACTTTTCGACCAATAGTTCATATGGCAGCTTTAAGATATAGTCATCCGGCCGGTTCCGCCAAATGTGCAGCGTATTTGTACCAAAAGACTTCGTGCAAAGTTTGGTTACGATAGCTTCAAAACTGACGGAAGAGAGCATAGAAACAAACAAAAAAACAAACACCCACAAAAAAAAAGAAACAAACAAACATGGCTATATCAACTCAGCTCGTCACGCTGATCAAGAATATATATACTTTATGTGGTCGGAGAGGAAGCACTCCTTCCATGCGTTACAAAAATCTGGACTATTTTAATATACCCTATCCAAGGGTATAAAAACTATACAGTTATTTTTGGCTTATCCAGTTGCTGAGATATGGTTTTCAACCGCATTTAAACTAGTTCGGGTATGAACCAAGACTTGAACCGGTTAAATATCTGACTCCATTTCACCACACAATACAAACAATTTTAGGTCCTTAGCCTGAACAAATTTTATTCCCTGTACCTCTTGAAAATGGGTGGGACCTGTTAACGGAGAAAGAAACATATCCAACCATATAAAGTAAAGTTGACTGCAACACTCTTACTTCTTTATTAAATGGTTTTGAACCACTCATTTACAGGTTCAATTGTTTTCAGAACCGGTTTTGAATCAACAAAATATCTAACTCCATCTTACCAGCCAGCACTGCTCTGAGATATGTTCGAACAATTGCAAAGGTTGTTATAATTTGGCCCAGAAGTTTGCAACTCACAGATAAATTTATTTCCAATCCTATTAACTATATATATTCTTGATCAGGGCGACGAGCTGAGTCCATTGAGCTTTGTCTGTCTGTCTGTCTGTTTTTACGCAAACTAGTCTCTCAGTTTTGAAGCTTTGCAAAGAGTCTTCTTTTTACTGCACGCTGCTAATATGCCTGAACCGACCGGATCGGGTGAATATTTCTTAAAGCTGTCATAAAAACTATCGTTGAAGACACAGACAAAGTTAGCTTGGCTTTCTCGTTTTAAACCACTTTTGTACCGGCTCATTTAGGTTTGAAAACAGCAAAAATTCCAACAGGTAACACCATAAAGTTTGACATACTTCAGCATAAACGGACTGAACGGTTCGATGTACAAGCGCTATTTGTACAGATCACAGTAAGTTGAAAAAATTAATTTGGCTTTTAAATGGAAATTTCAAGAGTAGGTTTGCGGTGGATTGTTTTTCACAACTTTCGACGTGGATTATCTCCACAAGAGTTTTTCGTTGAAGTCAGCTTTGTAAATGGCGATAAAGTAGCATCAAAAACCACATTGTATAGCTGGTATAGTAAATTCAATCGTGGTCATAGTTCGCTCACCGGTTGTTGTGCCAGAAAACATAGATGCTATGAGGAAACTGATAATTCAAGATCGTCATGTGACATACCGTGAGATTGAGGCATTCCCATTGTGGCCACTGTTCTGTTTGAGCAAAGTAGGACGGTCAATTCTGAGTGTTACACGATCATTTGTTTGACTTAAGACTTCGGGGAAATTGGTAAAGCCACGCCCTCACACAGCGCGTCAGACAAGCAACTTTTTGACAGTCCAAAACATCGACTGGATGGGTCATCCACCGTAAAGACCTGATTTAGCACCCAATGATTTCTCTTTATTCAAAATCATCAAAAATAAACTGCTTGGTGAATGATTTTCTACGCGCATAAAGTCAAAAGAAATCGATGGTTTTACTCTTTCAAAAAGTGACTCTAATTATTGAAAGTGAATACTTCAATTTGATAAAAAAATATTTTTTTTTCGGCCGGGTGGCACCTCATCTCTTGTGGCAGCTCTCCGAAGTCAGCTGATTTATCAAAGCACGTGCTTGTGAAAATTGACGTAAAAGTTCATTGTATTTGCAAAGTAAATAAATAGACAAAGCTTCAACAAAAAATTCAAATTTAATATAGAAAACTAAGCTCACGGTATGTAAAATTGATATCTGCTGTGATAAGAAACGAATTTTGTGTTTTATTGCTGTTGTCTGTTGTATTGTTTATTGTGTTTTTTGCAGAAAAATAACAAATGTAATTGTGTTCTGTGGAGTAATACTATTGCGGCGCATGTAGGCGCATGCAACTAAAAATGTCAAGTTATTTTTTAAGGCCCCTGGTATAAAGTGTTATTAATCTTTTTTGCCCATTTTTGCCCTTTATCGAATAATAAGCATTTTTAGTGACATATGAGTTTTCGCAAAGAAACTCTGATTGATATCACTAGTTTACAAAAATAAAAAAATAAATGACCCATTTCAACTGAAATATTTTTTTATTCTAGTTTGGAATGCTGATCTCAAAAATGGATTTCAAAAATTTTTTTCATGGCTCCGTTTTTGAAATATGAATTCTTTCATTTTTTCGGTAGGTGCTCTTACATTTCAAGCCTTATCTCACTTCATAATTGTCAAATAGAGTCAGGCAAGACATGAATCGAAAGATAATCAAGCTGCCAATTATCGGGTAGAACATTTTTTTTTTAAATCGGGTTAGTAGTTTGAATACAATAACCAAAAAAACGAGAAAGGCAAAGTAACTCGTCTGTACCGAAGTTTTGATACACTGAAATAGCTTGTCTCAAGGTTAGAGACTCGACCAAACATCAGATCGCTTAAAAACATTACCCTGACCGTGTTTGAGAGCAGTAATATTGAGACAAAACAGTTTTTCTTACTAAAAACCTTTCCGAACGAACATTTGTATGGGCTAATATTACGTCAGTAAAGAAGACTCTGTGCAAGTTTCAGCTGTAGCTCCAAAACTGAGGGACTAGTCGCGTAGAAACAGACGCGGCGACGGACGGGGGGGCGGACGGACGACGGACAGACGGAGAAAGCTCGACCCGTCTGCTGATCAAGTTTATACTTTATGTGGTCGGAGATGATCTTCTATGCGTTGCAAACTTCTGGAAATTATAATCTTTTCAAGTGTATAAAAAAAAAAAAATTTAAAACGGAGCCATGAAAAAATTTTTGAAATCGATTTTTTGAGATCACCATTCCAAACTACACTGAAAAAAATTTCAGTAGAAATGGGTCTTTTGGCTGTAAACTAGTGTATTTGGAACAGCAACAATCGAAATGCAGATGACATAACTGAATACATTAAAGAAGAGATCAACAAAATCGATTTAAGCATATAAAATATAGATCAAGTTAAAAGCCAAATTAAAAGATATCTGTCAAGATATAATACCATGCACTCAGAATGGCTTTTATAAAATTTTGAAGTGGAAATTGATCATGAAAATACAGCAAGATCATCACCCTCCAATATGGGACGACAAAAACTAAGCTATACTGAGGGAGGGCTACGATTGAAAAGAAAATTGGCCTCCGAACTTGCCTTACAGACTAATTTGCGGTTGGAAAGGGGCAAGTGGCATGGGGCGTGGGTAATACACATAAGTACCAATGATCCGAATTGTCAAATGTGCCAAATTGCACATCAAAAAGTTCGATTTTTATAAAAATGTGACGTTTTGTCCATACCATTTCAGGTAGTTGTAAGGGCGGGAAGGTAGGGCGTGGCCCAATTGACGACATTTTTTTTTTCGAAATTCTAGTTTAATATAAGACACATTTACACAAAATTTCAAGGGTCTAGCTTTATTTTTAGAGTTTATGCCACAAAATTTGGCTAATCGCCCATAGTGCGCCGCTCGAAACTGTTGATGCGTTTAAGACCCATGTGTACAAGGTGTCTCAATCGCAGTGGAAAAAAAATATTTTGAAAAACAAAAAAGTAGAACACCAAGTGGGTAATGTTATTAAATTGGATAATTGCCAAGCTTCTCTCAATCTTTTGGTGTGTGTGAAACACAAGAGAGAGGGACCTACAGTTTAACGCCGAATCCAAACGGCAACGGTTTAAAAGCTTTTTCATGGCTAGTTACTTCATAGCTGGTTTCAATAGCTGGAGAAGGTGACCGGATCTGTAAAAGCTATTTTCTAAAGAAAGAAAAAACCTTTTTTTTATTAGATGATCCGAGGCGGGATTGAACCCACGCCTCCAATCTTGAGGGGGCACGAACTTACTTGCCAATTCTTACCGAATGCTTGCCGAAGTCAACCTTCATTGTGTGTAAGAGAGAGACACATTCACGTTTTCGCGCTCTCTGCTTGGGGAACTCTGGCGTAGACCATCTTTCCAGTTAAGAGTGAGAGGAGCGCATACTTTATCCAGCTCTTGTGCCCAGAAAACGTATTTTCCTGACCATTTCGGATGTAAGAAAGTAGGGCAGTCGACTCTCTCCATACAAAAATCGATTTTATTCTACACATCCAAGGAGTAAATCCAAGGTATAGAGGTGCGCATCATCCACGCAGGTCTCCAAGGCTAGGGCATATCCAGGGGTATTCGGTGGCAGACTGAGGACTTTCTTCAGGAAATATATCTGCAGAATATCCACCACCTCTAAATAGCTGTATCCCCATACCTGTGCGGCATAGGTCTGAACAGCCCTACATACAGCGTAAAATATTTTCCACTTCGCTCCGATACTTACACTGGGTTTTGCCAAAAAGGGGCTCCATAAGCAGTTGATACTGGATTTGGCCTCAGCGTTTCTTCTCAGTATATGTTCTTTGAAAGTAAGGGTAGACGTAAAACATTCTCCGAGATATTTATATTCTGTGGCAATTTTTATAGCATCTCCTTTGAAGGTCCATTTTTCCGCTGCTGCCAGTCTGCCGCCTATTCTTAAGAACATTACCTCAGACTTTGATAGGTTGACTTCCATTCCTCATTGGTCGCAATATTTTTCCAAGTTGTCAATCATTTTCTGCAGCACTTCTACCTTATCGATGTCATCCTCATAAAGAAGCAGGTGAATATAGCTTATATCTTAAATAACTGTGGGCTCAAAAAATTGGGACAAACTCTATGCCTTTTTCCTGGACGACATGAATGTACAGTTAAAATTTCGTGAAGATCGGTTCAGCGATATATGAGAAGATATGTGCTGGCGTGACTTCACAAAAAACTGAAATGGGATTTAACTTGTTTTACAAAATTGCAAAACTCTGTGAATTGGGCAAAGCTTTTTATTAGATATTGAACAATAATATCTATATGATATCAGATTCTCTTGAGAGAAGTTTGACAACTTAAAGCAGCTTCACACATTTTCTTATATCCTAAACTAGCAAATAACCCGACGCGCTTCGCTGCGCCTTCAACAGTATAGAACCAAGCCATATTAGCTATATTAATACCCCGTAGAACCCAGAAATCGAACTCCCTCCAACTCCCACCCCAATCCCTCCCATATCCCACCCACTCTATCTCCAATTCCCACCCACCACTTCCGCCCAGATCTCATTCACTTCCCACAGACTTCCCGCCCACATTCCCCCCATCTCATCTCATTTCAAACTATTTCGTATTATATCCTTACAAACCGAATTTCAAGCCGATCGGAAGAAAAATCGTTTTTTGCATGCAGAATTTTCCGTCCATTTTCCTCGTGGGCAGATTTTCCAAAATCGGAAAAACACGTGTCGAATTATTTCGCGTACTATGCTTACAAACCAAGTTTCAAGTCAATCGGATGAAGAATAACATTTTTCCCATACAAACTTTTCCGACGCTTTTCCGACTTTTCCGGGTGGAATTTTCCAAAACCCCGTCTTAGTACGCACTTTCACCACTAACAGAAACTCCTGTCCAAATTTCAGCTTTCTATCTCTTACCGTTTAGGCTGTGCGATGATTGCCAATCAGTCAGTCAGTGAATCAGGACACTCTCTTTTATATTTATAGAGATTACATTTGCCAGTAAAATGGAAAAACCTTACCTACAGTGCACAGTTATCGTCCTTTTTTTGTCCTTGATTGCCTGGAACACAAAAAATTTCATTCCACCCATTCCCACTGCCTGCTGGGGCATTGTTTCATTTGATTTTCGTTCGTTTTGTTTACTGTTTATTTTCGCTAGATTCCTTGCGTGACGTGACACTCAAGCAGAGGTCCTGCCGATGGGCTGTCTGGTTGGTGTAAATATTTGTGACATAATTAAGCAGCGCCGCGGCCTGGCACGGCCACGGACAAACGTAGCGCCGCATTATCAAATCAGGAAAAAGGGACAAGTTGCAAAGCCGAAAATAAACCAAACATCGGTTGCCTGATTCGAGAGCTCTTGTCGCGCGCGTGATTAAATTTCATTTGTAGTGGAAACCCTCGAACTTGCGACCGCCTTAGTATTTACCGCCGTCGTGTTTTAGGGCCTCGCCTCGCTTAGCTTATTCGCTGCGTGTCGCATTAAGATTGTCAAGATTTGGACGCCAGTGGGGAGCCAGTGTCTGGTTGGAACCTTTCACTGCGTTTACTTAAAAACGCTTTGGGAGCAATTTGGAAGATTTTCGGCAACGATTTATCGCACGACTTCAGAGTGAGTGTCGCTGGTACTTGGCCGCGAGCCGAGGGCGGCGGAGACGGGGCAGATAACAGGGGTAATTTGAATAGGTAAGTTAGTCGCGTACACAGAGAAAAGGTTGTTCAAAGTCATCCTGTTGTTTGATATCTAAATATTTACGCGTAAGCCCAACCAATTCAATTCAGCGATAGTGCATGAAATTAATGGCTGTACGCGAGCTTCTTCATTTCGACAAGCCAAAAAGCCTCTAATAAATTTTGGCATTAAGTCCCCACCCAACGGGTGGGCGTGTGCTGACAAGGGGCGTAGCTTTAGGTATATTACTTGACATCATGCAAGTGCTTGGCCATAAAAATTGTATTGCCTGCCTAAAAGGTAGAGATAGTTGGCAGGCACTAACAACATTTGTGCGAATTTTAATAATTCAACAGTCAAGAATTGCGACAGACAAAATCACTTTATACAATTAACTTTCACAAACGAACGGAAAGCCATTAGAAGTCCATACCGATCGTTGTTGTTGTTGCCATTGTCCCGGCTTACATTTACATGCAAAGACTGTTATTGCAGCTGTCACCGATTGTGGCCCAGAGCCCATAGCCCAGATAGAGACACAAACACACATGGACCGTTCGAAATGCGAACCTCTGTAATGCGGTAATTTGGTGTGATTTTATGCTGCATTGCCCAACGACAGAATCAATTTCAATGGGAGAATTGAAAAAACTTGATTACATTGCATTGAATTAACATTGAGCAGGAGCACAGAAAGTAAAAATAGTCGAAGTTTTGTATACACTTGTGGATACAAATGGGTATCATTGAAGAAGAGGGGGCGGGGCAGCGATAGCCACGACACAATTAGGCCAAATTTTCGTTATTTATTGGTTCAATTCAATCACCCTTAGACTAAAGGTCAGCTACTAGAGTTGTGTGGCTCAGACTTGTGCGACACGTGTGTTTTTCTTAGGATTTGGCATAAAACGAGACGTTACGAAACGAAAAGTTACTCGGGGGTGTACCTGAGGGAGGGAGGCCTAAAAATATGCAACATTTTTTAACTCGCCTGTTTTTTATCCCATAGTTATGCAAATTTGAGGGATCATAGATCGGGCAGGGCCGACTGACTATACGCTCTCATTTTCTCGATGTCAGATTCAAAAGATAGTTAAAAAGGTGGATTACACTAGGCAACAAGATCCAGTTTATTAAAGGATTGGTAATGACCCTAAAAGATTTTCGTGTGCTGATTACGAATCGTTTTTCGGAAATGTTCCATGACGTCTTTTCGTTATTCGAGCTTAAGGTTTCTTGAAATGCCTCTTTATGTTCGTTTTGTGAAGAAGATATACTTTGGCTTTAACTTTGATTGATAAAATCGCTTAGTAATATTTCTTAAGCACGGTAGTACTCAAAAAAGCGCTCGCAAACGAAAAACTCCAAATAAAAAAAACGTTGTAAAACCACACGCAAAACGTTTGAGAGAAACGAAAAGTCAATCCACACGAACATCGAACTCGAACGTCGAACTCGGAATTTTTTGCTCATAATCCAACAAAAAATCGTCAGAAAACTAAAGGGTGAAATTTATTTCATATTGCGGGGGCGGGAGGGGGCGTGGCGAATTTGAAACAAACTTGATCTGGTGAGATAAGAAGCATGTCCCATATGTCAAACCTCTATCTCTACTCCGAGCGGTGCGGCGGGAGGACGGACGGAGACGGAAGTCTAAATCGACTCGGCTGTTGATGCTGATCTAAATAAAATTACTTGAAGTACCCGAAGAGACAAATATAAGTATTTGGAACCTCACCAATAAATATAATTTTCCTTCAGTTGACATGGAGAGCCTCCAGCAGCAGTCGACAATGATCTGCAACAATCATGTCCGGCATAAAAGCAACAACAGTAAACGTTTTTTTTTAATTTTTATATGAAAATTTATTACATTTTTGATTGGTCTTGCACGGCACCAGATTCGTATTGAGGCTGGAGAGGATGTTTCGTTTTGGCGACAACTCAAAGAGGCAAAGTCCGAAAGTTTGCTTTTCAAACGGCCATCTGGGAGACTCCGGTCTCCTGGGAGCGCTAGTCGGCCACCAGCCAGGCTCATTGATTCGTATGCGCTTTTCAGTGCGTACAGGGTACCGTGATTTCTGTGTGAAGTACATTAGTTCTTACAATCTGTCTTCGCATTATTAGAATACTCATAGCGTTGGTAAATCTTCCCATATTTCCCCCTTGCCGAAAATAAGGCAACTGAGAAATTGATGGTTGCTTCTGGCCTACACCCTTAACTATCCGTAAATCAAAATCTGCATTTTTTGATTGATGATTTTAAACTCTAATTAATTTGTATAAACAACAGTGTTAGATTAACTTAAAAATCCCAAATTTCGAATTTTTTGTTACGTTTTTGGCTATCTCAGCACACTTATTTGTTTTTGGGTTCCACACGTTTCGGCTTGGGATATAGACGTCGTAATATTTGTCGAACGTCGTTTGTGGTATACAATAGTCTGTAATTAATGGTATACCCGTTTGGGCTTCGAGTATGTTGGCGTGTCCCGAATTACCCCTGTACCAGGTATCGGATTCTCGTAGTCTTAAGGCTTTTGCGGTAGCCATTTGTTAAGCTACGAGGTCTAGTGGTAGAAGATGAAGAATAGTAATAGAAATTTCCCCACTTCTCTCTACTTTACGCACTTCTCTGTACTTTGGTGCTGAGTATAATAACAACAAGTGAGAAAGTCGGTCAAGCCCGACTATAATATACTCTACCTCTCTCTCTCTCACTCTCTCTCTCTCTCTCTTTCTCTCTCCCTAAGATTGTGCGGCGTTGGTTGTGAAAGGGTGGGTGGTGGGTGGCGGGTGGTGGCGGGGAGTGATATACTTTTTTGCTCACAACTCGAGAACCGCTCATCCGATCTTTATCATTTCTTCGGCAAATCGATACATTTTGCTAATGACTAACTAACTCTAGTAGGTACAAATCATCTATCTACAAAACTGTGGGAGATATGACATTTTTTCCAAATTGCGGGGGCGGGAGGGGGCGTGGCAAAATTGAAAATAAACTTGATCTGCCTGCAAGTATAAGAAGCATTTGTCCCATACATGTCAAACCTCTATCTCTTACCATCTCTGAGATCTGTTTGTTCATACGGACGGTCAGACGGATAGACGGACGGACAGACGGACATGGCTATATCGACTCGGCTGTTGATGCTGATCAAGAATATATATACTTTATGGGGTCGGAAATGATTCCTTCTCCCTGTTACATACTTTTGCACAAACTTAATATACTCTTTGTACCTTCGGTACAGAGTATAAAAATTTTGCATTATACCAACGTAACTTCTTCAATAAGACTGGTACTGAGTATATTATAGTCGGGTTTGACCGAATATGTCACTTTTTTCATTTTAAATAAAAAAGAATGATGTTTACATTATGTAGCTTTTCTTAAGCCGCCTTTAAATTTCTCATTTCAATATTTGGCATGTAGCTTTTCTACATGCCGCATGTAGAAATCAAAACGTGTAGAAATTGTGTAGATTTGGTGTACCTCTTTACCATTACAATGCTCGAACACATGCTTCTTTGGTCACTGGTCAAGAACTATCGGTGCTTCTAAAGTAAAGCACATCTACTAATAACACAGTGCAACACAAGATTTTGATACCAACTAGATCGACAAAATTTGAAAGATACCTATGATAGTTAAAAAACCCTGGCTATGTTTGGTCTGATTTCCAGGTTTTTGAAAGAAAATTTTGTTGTTGAAGTCTATATCTCATAAACTATTTGAAATTTCATTATCGGCAATTTTGTAGCTGTTAACCAGGCCTACAAATCGCTTTTTTGGACCAGCTCAAAAAAAAAACCGTCTTCTTGCTCAAAATCACGAAAATGTTATAAAATTCAACCAACTTTAATATTTCAAATTGCGTCCATTGAAATATATTTTGATATAGGTCACCGCCGGTAGATAATTGCTTAGCGAATTCTTCCAGGTGGTTATTAAGGGGGTATTATCCATTTCGAGGCTGTTTTTTTGACTTTTTAAAAAAATCTTATTTGAAAACGACTAGAATTTTTCCAATTCTTTTTAAAAAGTTATCGGCCGATGAAATGGGGGGTCCAAAAAAAGGTATAGTGCAGGCGGCCACGATTCCACGTCTCCAGGCTGTGTGAAATGAAAACTTAAAACGGGGTTATGATCAGTATAGACGTCATTCTGGTCTGATGCTCGAAAAAATCTTGTGATTTTTTTTTTAACTTGAGAACCGCTCATCCGATCTTTATTTCTTCGGCAAATCGATACATATTGCTACCTATCTTTAGAAGGTACGACTTCGTTTCACTTTGAGTCATAAAAATCGGTTCAGTGTAACTGGATCATTGCCGCCAGTTCGAAAAACGTTGTTTCGAGATAAATGCGCTAAAAGTTTGTGAAAATTTATTTTTATACCCGTTACTCGTAGAGTAAAAAGGGTATACTAAAGTCGTGCAAATGTATGTAACAGGCAGAAGGAATCATTTCCGACCATATAAAGTATATATATTCTTGATCAGCATCAACAGCCGAGACGATTTAGCCTTGTCGTTTAGCGTCCGTCCGTCCGTCCGTCTGTATGAACACCTAGATCTCAGAGATGGTAGGAGATAGAGGTTTGACATGTATGGGACAAATGCTTATTTTATCTGCGGGGTACCGGGGAGGGCTTGGTTCACTTTTCTGCTTATAACTTGAGAACCGTTCATCCGATCTTTATCATTGTTTTGGGCAAATTGATTCATTTTGCTAACTACTAACTATCTCTAGAAAATAAGAATCATCTATCTTTAAAACTATAGGAGATATAACGTTTTTTCCAAATTGCGAAGGCGCGAGGGGGCGTGGCCAAAATTTGAAACAAACTTGATCTGCGTGCAGATAAAAGAAGCATACATGTCAAACCCATACATGTCAAACCTCTATCTCTTACCATCTCTGAGATCTGATCAAGAATATATATACTTTATGGGGTCGGAAATGATTCCTTCTCCCTGTTACATACTGTTGCACAAACTTATTATACTCTATGTACCTTCGGTTCAGAGTATAAAAAACAGGAACAAAGAATGAAAAACTAAAAGGAGGCGGAAAAAAGACAAACAGTTTTATATATATTTATTTATTTATTAAATCATTTTAAGACATTTTCTACAACTTCTATATCGGCCATTTATCTGTCCTCATACGTCGCCATGGAGAGTATGTTATATTCGGGCTTGACAGACTTTCTCACTTGTTTTGTTGAAAAATGTTTCACAGTGTAATAATGCAATCCCAGTCCTGCAATACGGCGGGGAAGCATGGACATTGACAGCAGCGGATGAGGCGGCGATTGTCGTGTTCAAGCGAAAAATTCTTCGGAGGATTTTTGTACCTTTAAAAGTTGTCGATGATTTCCGCATTCGCTAGAATCGCACACTGTCTGAGCTCTACAGTGGCTGCGCTGGATAGGACATGTCACCGGATGGATGAAAAATTCTTAGAATTCTGAAGCTGCCGTAGATCTATTTATAAAATAAAAATATTTAAAAAGTCCAAGATGAAATTTCATATTCCTTTCAATTAATCGCAAATCTGTGTGCGTGTTCCACTTTGTCATTTTAAGCCTCAAATTGACAACGCTAATCATAATACATGAATTTCTTATTATTAAAAACCCTTTTACCTTTTATGCGGTTTATTGTTAGCACAACTTTTCCAACCGTTTCCCAAAAATGTACTCCAGCCAGCACTAATTTAATCAGATTTTCTTTTCTCTCTTTAATCACTTCACTTAGCGGGGGAAGACTCAGTTTTTATTTGCTTAACTCTTCAGCTGAATTGCTTAAGTTAATTGGTTAAGTCATGATGATGATATTAATGCCAAGCACGAATTCAAGTCCTTCAACGTGCAAACTTTATGGCAAAGTTCAAACACTCCGCCTAACATGGAAGCAAACCGGCCAGCAATCAGCGTCAATACCGAATTTGCCTACAGCCATTTTTGCTTAACTTTCATGAGGCCATTCAATGACTTAACCATTTCCATTTCGGAGCCCAGGCCTTTTTCAGCCACACACACACCCACACACATGGAGAGGACCAAAAAGGGTTTAGCCACATATACAAATTGATGCCACGGTTGCCAACATTTGCAGAAGAAGCAGACTTTGGCTTTGGGCCAGGCGACCTTTAAGGCTGCTTCAATTAAATTTCTCGTGCCAGGCCAGACACAAACTAACGCACACACACAAACACACACACATACTTTTTTGTGTTTTCATTTCGATGTTGCCCCTTGGCTGCTTGACTTACATTTTGACTTAGTGCACATCAACAGCCTCATCATGCTCATCAGGGTTGAAAGTAAGTGAAAAAAATGTGCGTTTTTTCGCCGTTTTGCTTATGAGTGAGAAATGTGCCAGGAAATTGTACAAAACATCAGAAAAAACGCTGCGATGTGGCCACATGAATAACCAGAACGGTGTCAGGGCGCAGATAAGCCCACCGACAAGCAGGCAGGAAGCAAAATTTATGGCACGCCGGAAATGAGCAGCAAGAATATGGCAAGAAATAACCCACGTCCGCCTCAGTCGATAGGCTAAAGCCGCGAGTTAGGCAGGTGATGATCACACAAACGCACACACCGAAAACAAATGGCCCAAGGACCCACAAAAAAAATTGTGTTGAAAGCCAAATAAACTTAAAAAAAAATCCGCCACAAATTTAACCGCAATTTTGTTTTGGATTTGGGAAAAGACCCTTAACAACCCAACTCAATGTATGCGGAGGCGGCAGTCAGCTGGCTATTCATACAATTTCAATCGCCCTGTAGAGCAACTGGCGTTACGTGAGAGAACTCCTGCAAAAAGAAAGGAACAATTTATGAATCAGGGCATCAAACCGAAGCCTGTTACTCTAACTAAGTACAGACTTTTTGCTCCCTCCTCCTTACCCAGCTTAGCAATCAACTCTCGCTGACAAGAGCAACAGCTCTTGTTGAATAATACGTAGCAAACTGTCCGACTTCCTCAGTCAAATGCTGTTGACAAAGCCAGCCGCCACTTGGACGTAGTGTTTGGTATTTGCTCTGGCCAAGTGTTCGGGGCCAACTCTCTGGGACTTGAAATGTAATTTAATTTGTTTATTTGTGTGAGGCATCTCCACCCATCTCCAAATGCGACAGTTTGCCATGTCTGCTTGCCAATTAATTGCCCACCTTTCCCAGGGCAGCAGCCACCTAGCCCATCCACTCCTTGGGGGTATAATTTTTGACTAACAGCAAAAAATGCTCTAATTAATGTGTTTGTTAAGCTTTTGTGCTGGGGAAATTTGTTTAGCTTTGTTACCTGTGCACACTGATGTGGATGCGGATGCGAATCAACATTTTAATTGAATGAAATTTATAGCCATGAAGCAGACAATCTGGAGCAGATATGCATGAGATTCGATTACAATGGGTTCATTAAATTAGTGAGAAATTGGAGAATGTAAATTGTGTAGTTAAATTTAGGCTACTAACTGGTCTACTTTGACTTCTATTTCGAGTGTGCACTGGTTTTTGGAAATTAACTCTTTCGTCCCTTGAAGTACTCGGTGTAACTGATCCTTACACCGGTTCAGTACAATGGCGTAGATAGCTTTTTGCAATGGGTGGTGGGGGGGTAGATTTAATTTTTTTGTGTCTTAAAAACTTTATTTATTGTTTTGTAAATGAATACAAGTATTCCAGTTTTCTTCTCTGTATAACTATTTTGATTGAACACTTTAATCCCCCTCCTATCTACGACACTGCACAGCCGAGTCGATATAGCCTTGTCCGCCTATTTTTGATGAATTGAGCGTTTTGAATATTTAAATTGTATGCAACACTGAAAATCCACCTTTTGTTTCAGCGATGCCACACT
>JAEIFU010004350.1:0-16080 GCA_018904235.1 Lordiphosa stackelbergi | reverse complement strand
CTGAGAAATGTAAAGGATAGAAGTTGGGGCCAATCCTTCCACATACGCTTGAAAATCATAAATGTATAGACTCCCAAGTCTTTCCCAAAAATTAAAGAGACAATATATTTGGATAATATTTCGACATAAGCTCCGTTTCGTTGAACCAAACCAAAACAAATTGATCTAATGGCAGCCACTCTTTCAAACTTATAATTCAATTCAAATTGGCTTTTCCCTTCTTCTCCACCCCCTTTTTCACAGCTCTCGACTCCTTCCCGCCGCCACACTCCCTCTTCCTGCGCACTCCACTCTTTTCCGTCCAACCTCATTTCTCTCCCCCACCCAGTCTATTCGTTCTGTGTGTACTTCCTCTGCTCCTCTCTTGTTAATTGCTATTTATTTCTAACACGTGTCGTTCATAGCAGCTATCATCAGTCTCAGAGAGCCAAGACACATACATTCAACCATGATGAAATTCGTAAAAGATGGTCTTGTCGTGTGAGCGGCTCTTCCGTTTAAGCCGGGTATCCAGCACCGCGGAACTAAAAATTCTGGCAAACTTCATATAAAAACTGTGGCAGGAATTTTTAGTTTGCCTTTTCGTTGCTTGTGTATCCAGCAACATGAACGTAATCCACAGTTTCTTACCGATAGCTGGCTTATCGATAGCGTTGGATGGAGAGAACAGTTGTTGCACAGCGCAGGAATATATTGCCTACAATTATTTTGGATGTGATGAGCGAAAATTTTGTGGAGAATGCACTATGGGGGAATTTGACCACTTTTGGTGACCAAAACCCATTTTCTGAAAGTCGGAAAATTAAAAAGTTTTAGTGCAATGCATTCACAATACACCAATCTTCAGTGTTGCATAACAGAAATTTTTATAGAGGGCGCCACAACAAAGGAATCAGCTGATAAAACAGCTGTTGCATTTGCAAAGCACGCGCGCCTGCCATTTAAAGTTTTGTTGCTCAAGTTCAAGTGATCAGAATTATAAAACTAAACAATATAACTAAAAACGCTAAAATGAGTTCGAATCTGTGTGGTTTGTATTATGTGTTTGTGAGCGTCATTTGAAAAAAAAAATCGTGTTGTCCCCTTAATAAAGCAGAAATCTAAGTAGCCCTGCAAGTGCATATTCTGGATAAAGTCTCATGTTCCGTAAGGGATTTAAAGTGAGTCCAGAAGAGTCCATCCATGAGATGTATTGTATGTTGTAGAGGATTAAATGTTTGTTCAAATAAATGTTATTAAAAATATCACTTTTTACGATTTTGCGAGAATTTTTCATTTTTAGGACATAACCTCAATTTGGCAAACGCAGATTTGTTTGGCAAGTGGCACGAAGCGAGGGGAAAAGTCGCAAAGGAGAATGCTGTGTTTAATTTTATGAAAGATGCCATATCAGAAGTAGATTTTGAAAAGTACAGCGATATTATAGACCAAGCGAGTAAAAAATTTTGCTACCGCTTGACGCAAATGTGGAAGAGTTGCTTTGCTAATTTAAGTCAGTTGCGCCGGAAGCATGCAGTTTGGCTGGATTCCAAAACTGTGATAAATTTTCCGGAAACCAAGAAGCCAGTAGGGCGGCCAAAACTGCCTTTTAATGCGAAGAGCTACACATCTCGCAGAAGGCGCGCTGCAGATCTGGCCAAGTCAGGAAAAGGAAATGTAAGTTTGCTTATTCATGCAGCAAGCTTGGCCGCACGAAAAAAAAAAGCAATATGATCTTGCCAGTATTCTCAAGCTTCTTTCGATATGCCCCGAAAAAGCTAAAAACATGCGTCAGGCAATTACGGCACCGATCAAAAAGCCAGAAGCTTTGTCCCCTAATGAGGCATTAGCTTTTCTTCTGGACCAAAAATTTTACAAAGGGGCAATACTTAGCTGTACGGGACCAATCAAAAAAAAACATTGCGATATATATCCATTATACAAGACCGTTGCTGACTTAAAAAAAATTGTGCCGACCTAATGATTTTTCAGTAAATGATATCAAAGCTGAAGTAACGTTGCAGAGTCTTGTAGTCCACACAGCAAGACGACTCGTTAATTTGCAAGTTGAGGTTGTCGAGAAAATAATGCAGGATCAAGGCACAGAGTTTTTATCGACAGAACTGATTTTGAGCTACGGCTTTGATGGAAGCTCAAGAATCCAATTACAATCAGAAGCACTCGGGAGGACTATACTTTGGCGCGAATGTATTTGCTACAACAGTCACACCCTTACGGCTTATAGATGCTTCGAAAAATGTAATATGGAATAACCGCACCCCGCAATCAATTCGATTTTGTAGGCCGTTAAAATTGGAATTTGTCAAAGAGAGCAAGGAGTGCATTTTTAAAGAAGACGAATATGTTAAAACCAAATCTCCAACTTAATGCCTTGTAAAATTATCTTGGAAAGCGGGAAGCAAGTATATATTAAGTTTAATCTGTATTTAACGGTGATAGATGGCAAGGTCTTAAATGCGCTGACGGGCACCAACTCTTCTCAAGCTTGCCCAATTTGTGGAGCCACACCATCTGACTTTCTCAATAACAGAAATTTCAAGTGTGCCAAGTTTTTGCCCATCGTCAGCCATTTGAAATACGGTTTAAGTCCTCTTCACAGCTGGATTCGAGTTTTCGAATTCATTTTGCACGCAGGTTATAAAAAATCGTGTGAAGAAATGGAGAATTTATGAGGCAAATGATAAGGAAGAGGTTCTTCAGAGAAAGAAGGAAATTCAAGGCCTATTTTGGGAACACCTTTCGTTGAGAGTCGATCAACCGAAAGTTGGAGGATTTGGCAGCACCAACGATGGAAACACTGCTCGGCGAGCATTTTCCGATCCCCATGTTTTTTCAAACATCACTGGCATCGATGAGCAGCTCATTTCCAATTTTCGAACAATTTTAATATGCCTTTCATGCCAGCTGCCAATTGCAGTTTCAAAATTCCAAGCCTTCTGTTACAGAACTGCTGATAGGATCATTGAGAAATACCCCTGGTTGCCAATGACAGCCAGTGTTCATAAAATTCTAATTCACGCAAGTGATATTATTGAAAACACTGTGCTTCCTATTGGCTATTTCGGAGAGGAAGGAGCGGAATCTCGCAATAAATTTTATAAATCTGATCGTCTGCATCACGCCAGAAAATGTGGGAGGGTTGAAAACTTAACAGACGTGTTTCAGCGAGCCACAGATACTTCTGATCCAATTATTTCTTCAGTGAATTTGGATAGAAGAATTCAGCGACAGAAAAGAATGTGTCTTCCATTAGAGGTTTTGGACCTATTAGAATGCCCATTAAATCCCGATGACACCACCGCGGGTGAGGATGAAAGCTCTTTAATGTTGTGGACTTCTTACATCAATATAATATTGAGTTGGAGAACGAAGAGCAGGACTTTTCTAAAAGGTGTGTAGGGAAATTATATGTCTTAATATACATTGTTAATTGTCTTTCATTACAGGGCCACAAGATGCTTTAGATGGGCTTTATGTTGCTTTAATGTTTACTTTACTTATGTTACTTTACGTTGTTAAAGGCGTGCCACGCCCACTATTTTCCAAAAATTATAACCTAATACTGTCACAGAACTTTTATTTACTTAATTAATTCTCTAAAAACCCAAAAAAATTTACATTAGTTAAAAAAAAATGGGCGGTGCCACGCCCACTATTTTTCTACTGATAAAAGATATTGGTCAACTTAATCCGATGCAAAAAACAGAAGTCAAATATCTTGCTCCGTTCTTGAGTTATTAATTTTGGTCACCAAAAGTGGTCAAATTTTGGTCAAATATAGGCTACAAACAAACACTCATATGGTCACGTGGTCAATGTTATAGAGCACATAGGGGAAAAAATAAATAAAAAAAATTAATATTCATTGTTCAGAGGCTCCTGAATATAACTGCTGGTTGTTGTTAGGCGAAATAGTAGCTGAGCGCTCACAATTACACTTGTGTGTTGCGTACAACCCAGAGGTAAAATACTTTGTCGGTTCGCCATCCCTAGCGTAACGTCGCAGACTCTTGTTTTCCGCAGTGCTGGATTTTTATGTACTTTTTATCACTGCTTGGTGGTTAACAGAGAAGCCAACTAAACAAAAGGTTGGCCCAATTCGACGGACCCATTTTTTTTTTTTTAAATCAAAGAAAAAAATAAAAATTTGGCGGTTGGCAATCTTAATCATTTAATTTGTTCCAAGTAGATTTGTTTACATCAATTTTTGAATATGATATCTCTCAAATGGCCGCCTCTGGCGTTGATGGCGTATTGTGCCCTTTTTGCAGCATTTTCCATCGATTTCGCCAACATTTCGGCCGGAATAGCGGCTATTTCTTCACGAATGTTGTCCTTGAGCTCTTCTACGGTCCTTGGCTTGTTAACGTAAACCTTTGACTTCAAATATCCCCACAAGAAGAAGTCAGGCGGCGTCAAATCGGGCGAACGCGGTGGCCAGTCCAAATCACCACTTTTCGACATCAAACGGCCCGGAAACAATTTCTTCAGAAAATCGATTGTTATGCGACTTGTGTGCGGTGGAGCGCCGTCTTGTTGAAACCAGAACTGCCTCATACGCTTTCGACGAATAATTGGCATCACAAAATTGGTCATCATGTCGCGATAACGCTCCTGGTTGATGGTAACAGCATGGCCATTTTCATTTTGGAAGAAAAACGGCCCAATGACCGTTTTCGCACTAACGCCGCACCAAACTGTGACTTTTTCGTCATGAAGAGGCACTTCTTGAATCTCCTGAGGATTTTCAGTGGCGTAAATACGGCAATTTTGCTTATTTACGGTCCCATTCAATGAGAACTTTGCACATTTTTTAATTTTTTAAAAGCACGTTGAGTTTTCACAATTGACTTGTTCTGTTGAATGTAAATTTCAACTATTTCAGAGCGCTCGCGTGGCGTGTATTGTTCCATGGTAAAAATCTGCTTGGCATTAAGCGATCTGACATCTCTGTCAAAAGTTATGGCGTTGCCAGATGGGTCCGTCGAATATGGACAACCCTGTAATTAAGTATGTATAAGTTTGTTTAATTCGTTGTTCATCGGAATAGGCAAGCAAAAAGCGCAGCGCGCACAAATATTTATTTTTTTGTGTGAATCGCTTTCTTATCCCTGAGAAGAGACTTTTTCGTATCTCCCAGAAGAAACGCTTTCTCTCCTTCAAAAAGTGTCGCAGAGTGACACATTTCTTCCCGAAGGGAGATGAGAATACGATAATAATGCGATATCGCCAGAGTGAAGCGACACCTACTGGAAGAATCGCATTCTTATCTTCTGCGATAAAAATTGTTTGCTGGGAAACGCCATTATGTCAAACAAACACACATATGTGTGTGCGTGCATTTTATAGAGCACACATAATCTCTCTCTCTTTATGCGTGTGTCGGCTGCGACGCTGGCAGAATTATGACTTCCTATCACACGGGATAGGAAAAATGACATTTGGGCAACACTGATTTAAACTGTTAGCCTATAACAATACTATAAATATATTTTGAAAAAAATGGGCATGGTTATACGCCTAGAAGCCCATGCCACCCATTTAATTAATTTGATTTAATTAATTAATCAACAAATAATTCAAAAACAGACTCTTTAATTTGATTGACGATTCAGTATACGTGAAACTGAATGATTAACTTAACTTTGTAAATCAACTTCAGCGAGTGATTCACTTACACTAATGCTACTTGGATAACTGTGGGTTTTAGCTGCAGAACATTATCGTAACTGGGTAAAATATTAAATGAAATTTTGGAGTTAATAGAACGTCGAATAAGTAAGTGGTTTTAAGTTGAATAGGCATCCATCATCATATATTCCGCTTATTCATAACCATTTGCGTCATTTAATGTTTGATTTGCTCTTTTTGTCACTGTGAAAGAGAGCTTCAAATCAAGCCAAATTGGTACGATTGCAGACATCAAAGTTAAAATTCTGCAACTCTTCTAAATTTGCAAAGTATCAAATCGACGATTTTCCGACCTCTTTTAGCACTAGTGCCCATTTAAGGGCGCACCACTTTCGAAAAACTAATATGTACGAAATGCATAATAAATGATTGCCAAAATAAACATTTCTAATAATAAATTAAGAAAACAAATCAATTTGTAATTTACTATACTTGCAACAATAACAAACACATAAAATAGCACTTAACATGAAAAACACAAACAACAAAACACAAATACTTTCTGCATGCGGATCAAAATATTTTGACGCTAGACAGCTCCTCCGGGCAGCTTTGGGCAGCTGATTCTTTTACTATTTTAATCTATTATTATTAACAATAAATGATACTAAATATGAGCATCGGAATCGATCGGTATCACAACTAAAAGCTTAAGTGAAAGTACAAAAGGTAAACGAAAAACAATCAAAAAAGGTCCATTCTGATTTTGCCTGATCGAACGTTATCCATATCATTAAAAAGTTATTGTAACTTTTATTTGTTAATTTTTTTATCTTTTAAATGTTGGGTCACTTTGGGACAAAACACAAACCACAAAGTTGCTTAGCAAAAGGTTTAAATTTAAGGGATTTTCACACAAAGAGCGAATGGTCACACAAAAAAGGTTGTTTGTTTCAAAAAGATAATTTATTTATGATATGATCGACATACTTCAAAGTGTAAAATTTTGATTTCTGTTTTTTGATTTTTGTCGTATGGGAGCGACCACTGTGCGAAGCTTACGTTTTACGACAGGACCGATTCATTTTGATAATTTTATTGGAATTTAGCCTTGATATTAGCAGCGGGTTAACGAGAAGGTAAGCTAACTTCGTTTGCCGAAGTTTTTATACCCTGAAATGTTTTAATACACAGAGTTTAAGAACGCCAGCATAAAAAACAAACTATTTTTCTAAATAAACCCACTTTTCGACCGATAGTTCCTATGACAGCTAAAGAATATAGTCATCCGATTTTGACCAAAACTTCCAAATCTTTGTAAAAGCGCATAAATTAATAATTGCGAAGTGAGACACGTACATAACAACAAAAAAATTTTCACAAAGACCCACTTTTCGACCGATAGTTCCAAGGGCAGCTATAAGATATAGTCAGCCGATTTTGAGAAAAACTTCCAAATCTATTGAGAAAGCGTATAATATTAATAAACGCTGAAGCGAGACACTTAACATTAACAACAAAAAAATTTTTTCATAAAAAACCCACTTTTGACCGATAGTCCAGGCAGCTAATCCGATTTTGAAAAACCAAAGGTAAAAGCGTATAAATAAAGGAAGTGAGACACTAATAAAAAAAAAATTTAAAAAAAATTGACGAATGGAGAAAAAAGATGAAAAAAAAATTGAAACGTAATAAACGGAAGTGAGACATAATAAAAAAAAAATTAAAAAAAGACGAATAGGAAAAAAAGATGGAAAAAAAAGAAAAGGAAAAAAGAGGGAAAAAAAAAAAAAAAGAAGAATTCGATTTTAAACTGGTTTTCCTCAGTGTTACGTCACTATTAGGTCAGTGTGCAGTTAAAAGAAGATTGTGAAAGTTTCAGTCGATAGTTTAAACTGACTAGTTTGCGTAAAACAGTCAAGTCACAGTTTAATCACTGATTTGTCACTGTCAAGCAGAGTGGGGATTTTTTTAACTCGATTGAAAGTTGAAAACTAAAAGTTGATCAACTGAATGATTGAAATTTATTCATGACTAAAAATTAACTTTTAGAATGATTGAATTTTATTCATGACTAAAAATCAACTTGACTAAATTCAACTATTGCAAAGTTGATTTTACTAGTATATGATTTTTAGTTAAGTACACTCCGTAACACGATATAAAATACAGACTTTGTGGTAGGTGAGTTATTTAAACCTATTTATCGCGAAAAGAATGGCAAAATGGCTAAAAAAAATAGTTAGAATGAAATACGACAATGGCTATTAGTGGTAAATAATGCCAGGATCAATGTATAAGCACAATTCATGGATAATGGATCGCCATGGTAACAAAACCGTTAAATGCTTAAGAAATTGCTTTTTAGGCCCCGAAATGACCACACTCAACTACATATATAACCATGATTATGGCAATATTAATCAGCGGTTAATACCATTGATGACCAATGGTACAAACTATAGTCAAGATCATAAAGAATGTTTCAAACTACTTTCCGTTAAATCATTAAATCGCAGAAAAATACCAAAGAGGATCAGAAAACGTTATATTGCCAAACAAACTTTACCTTCAACCAATCGGAAAATCATTCCAGTATTAATGCATAAGTGCAATTCACAGCTAACGGATCTCCATGGTAACAAAACCGCTAAATGCTTAAGAAATAGTTACCATGCTTTCTTTTCAAATGGCTTATAAAATTTGACGAGCTGGAATGATGTCCCCTTATCCGCATTTGGCATTTCGAGTACATAATGCAACTGAGACTGCGTCCGTCGATAACGACTCTCCCCCCCCCTTCCCCTTTTTTTTCCCCTTTCCCACCCGTCTTACCAACCTTTTGCATATAAAAGTGTGTATAACTTTTTTGTTTTGAGTGTTAGAGACGAATCCGTCTATGACTTCCTAGCAGCGGGTATTGACAACACAATGAGCACGAAATCCGAAAGATTATGTGTTTGTATTCGGTTTTATTCGTGTTTTCAAAAATAAAGTCACAATCGGCACAAGCAGCTCTGTGTAGGCCTATATGTAATATGAATGGCGGGGCATGCGATTAAAACTCGGTCTGTCTGAGTTGTGTGAAGAAAGTTTATTTGTAGAACACCCAAATTTAAAGCAATAGCATTATAAGTTTATAGGATGCTGTGAACAGACGATGAGTCATTAATTTTTCTGTTTGAACTTAAATTTTGTAATATCATTTTGAACACAAAAGGCTCAGAAATCAGTGTGACCATACAATTTAGGTTGTCTTTTTAGATATTTTATTGTGTATTTTAGGACGCTGTGGTCTGTTTTAATGGGACCATGTCCAGTTCGAATGATACAAATAGTTGCCAATTTTGTGTTTTTTTTTTTTTCCATAAAAAATGGTATCAGCATCAAGTTTTTATGATGAAGTGTTGGACCTGGTAAATCGCACCAGAAGAAATCAAAGTTTATCGGAAGATGAGAGAAATCAAATGGAAGAAAGGTTAGCCGGCACTGATGAAGAGGACGAAAACCCATCCATTCAAAGACGATGACGGCACGGATCTTGAGTATGTGTCCCCTTTAGAAAATGCGGCTTCCGATGCTGAGACAGACATCGCCATAGAAGCCGAAAATCCAAATGATGATGATAATAATTTAGAAGATTTCTATGAAGTCGCTGCAACTGCCACCAAAGCGCTTGAAGCCGTCGATATAAGCAAAAAGCAACGCTCGTTCAGCTCAATTATAAAACACAGTTCAAAGGATGACAAGCTTTGCTTTTTTTTTGGTGATAAATTAAATAAAACACCCGAGATCGTTATACAGAAACTAACCGGAAGGCCCAGCTTTAGGCCCCAACTACGGCGCCGATGTCTGCGCACCGATATAAAACTATTCTAAAATGTATTTGAGTATTTTTAGAACTTTTAGAACTTATTTTTGATTACTATTAGAAAATCGGCATCCATCGACGATGTTTGGAACATACTTATGAAGAACTTGTTTCAAATGAAGAGCGTGCTGTAAAACAAGGAGAGAACATTGTTCTGAAATTGATGGAAAAATTAGCTGGTTCTGGACTAACAGCGATTGGCATATGTAGGCACCATGCGCAATAACAAAACCTGCATACCGAAGGAGAAGTTGGATCCAAGTCGAGATGTATTTAGCACTGTACTCGGTTACCACCACCGCGACGCGTCGGCTCATCGAAGTCATTGCATTGTGTGCATTGAGTGCTGGTAACTTTCTTACCCACGCTTAATAAAAGAAAATATATTTTAACCTTAAATGTATGCACGCTGAACATGACCTTTTAACTAGCATTAATCACATTTACACACACTATTAGGATATCTGCCTAAGTATTCCCATAGAAATTTCAATAGGTCCGCGCAGACCTGGTTGTGCCATTTAGCGCCAAAAATCCCTGAACTGCCTAGGGTTAATCAAGTTGAATCACTCAATCAACTAAATTTTAGTACTAATCAACTAACAAAAACTTCAATCGATTGATGCCCACTCTGCTGTCAAGTCACTGTTTAGTCACTGTTAATTGACTGATTAGACCATGTTTAGTCACTGTCAGATCACTGTCAAGTCACTGGCAGGTCACTGTCAAGTCACTGTTTGGTCACTGTTAAGTCACCACCAAGTCACTGCTTAGTCACTGTTCAGTCACTGTCAAGTCACTGTTAGGTACTTTTATGTCACCGTTTAGTCACTGTTAAGTCACAGTCAAGTCACTGTCAGGTCAGTGTTTAGTCATTGTCAAGTCACTGTCAAATCACTGCCAAGTCACTGTTCAGTCACTGTTTAGTCTCTATCAAGTCACCGTTTAGTCACTGTTAAGTCACTTTCAAGTCAAGTCAAGTCACTGTTAGGTACTTTTAAGTCACTGTCAAGTCACCGTTTGGTCACTGTTAAGTCACAGTCAAGTCACTGTCGGGTCACTCTTTATTCACAGTCAAGCCACTGTTTAGTAACTGTTAAGTCACTGTCAAGTCACTGTCACCCTCACTTCCCTTCACCCACTTCACCCCCCACTTCTCCCACCACTTCTTCCCCCATTTCCCACCAACTTCACCCCACTTCCCCCCCTCACACCATCCCAATCCACACACAACCCACCTGCTGCTACGGTAATGGTAAAAGCGGCTAATTTTGCGCATACAAAATTCAAAGACAAGACATACTCCAAAAGAATCTGTCGCAAGGACAAAAATTTTTCATGTTTAAGTCTTCCAGTCGGAGGTTCGTAAAAGAGCTTCGCTCTAATAAGACGACGCCATCTCTTCTTATTAGCCGGAACCACCCTCCCAAATATTTGTACATTGCTTATTTTGTGATCGTGTGCTTCACCTTTCCGCCTCTCGACACATCTTTCTCTGTGCATTCTTGACGTACACAAAGAACTTGAGAATCTAAATTAAATGCGAATCAGGCACCGTTTGTTAAACTGGCAATCGACTGTGATAGCACACACTATGCTATCTACACCGATAAATCTGCCATGGATACACACACACACAAGTGGTATATGCATGTAAGTGACAGCGCTTAAGATTTGTTTCGCTTCCATTTCCGTAGTCAGCCATTTTGAGTGAGTTCCCTCCGGTGTTTGTACATCCCAATCCCACCCACCCACCAAACAAGCAGCCACTGTCGTGGCTTCAACTGTATCTGAGTGTGTTTATTTATGTGTACATTATTTGTATACACGAGTGCCTTTCGCATATTAAATACGAATTGTTTATTAAGTATAAGGCGCGTATCTGCGATAGCTTTGCCAGCAATCTGCATGAGTTGATGTTTTGCATACGTATGGAAGGCAAAGTGAAATCGAAAGATTAGGTTTAAGTTGCGAGCGATGAACACAAAGAGATTGAAATGGAGGAAATTAGGGAATTCGCAGAAATGGAAATTGATGGTGAAGAGCTTAGCTAAAGAGTGTGTCAGGGTTTCAATTGATTTCCAGAATCAATGATTTTTGTAGAAGTTTTATGTGGAAAGGCACCTGATTACTCCTCTCTTTGATCCCACCAGCACAGAACCCAAACTTCTTCACTTTCTGAAACATTTCTCAGCAATCAAATTATTTAAATTTATTTTCAAAAAGTCTAGGTTTAGTTTTCTCTTCAGGCTCCGTTACAAACATTGTTCTTATAGTTTTGTGTCCTGGATTCCTACCAAAATTGGCCAGCTTTCATAAATTTTATTCAACTTTAAATAATACTCAACAATTGCCATTTCCATAGCATTTCATTTCCACAAACCCTGAACTGTCAGCTGTCACAATGTGAGTGGGAAGTGAGATGGAAAAAAAAAAACGCAGATTTATGCAACAAGTGCAGAATTAAGATGAGGACATGACGTTCCAGTCGGAAATTAATGGTTTGAATAAAATATCTTCATTTAAATCAAACAATGCTTGTGGGCGGAAAGAAGCTACAAAACAAAACCAATCACCTTTTTCTTCGAGCTTGATGTCACATTTATTCTATAATAACTAACTTCAGCTGGTAGCCGCTTCAATTGATGATTTCGATATTATGGCTGCATAAGTCCTCATAGATTAGCCGTCTTTCCGTAGTCGCTGGTATTAGTTCTTGCCCCAAAACCAAGAGATGCCAGTGCTAGAGAAAGATACAACATATTTGTCCAACAATATGCCCGCAACTATGAGAGAGATGCCGCCCAGACATGACAAAAAAACGCCCACGGACATAAGGCCCATATGAAAAATTTCGATCACTACTTTGAAATATAATTCCAAATTTTTCTGGGCCTTTTGACCGGACATAAAGCCCATGGGTGTAATGTCCGTATTCAAATTTAAGTGACATTAAATACACAGTGCTGAATATAAAATTTAACAAATTTATGCTTTCCACAGAGTGTTTACAATTTTGCTCCTTTAAAATGGACATAGAAATTCTGTCCCATTTTGGGCACTTGAGCCACGGTCACACCGGCAGGGCTGAAAAGGCACTAATAGTAGGTTGGCAGTGCGTCTGCACTCTGCTGTTTATTAGTGGTATTCATTAAAGCAATTTAGATTTGGTTTAGATTTCGTTTAAGGCTTTAACATTGATTTGATTGAGGCTCGTGAACAGCTGTTAGTGAGAAAGAACATCTGACTGACAAGGAAACAAAACAAATTATCTGGGAGGCCTATGAGCAAAAATGCAGTCAATGGCGGGTTTGGAAATGATTGAGAAGTGAAACTTTATTTTATTAACTCTAATCGCCTGAACAGGTTGCGATGCGGTGACTCCATTTTAGTCTCTACTTTGATAACCTCCTCGGCCACAGCGCCTCCCACAACAGCAACGGCTGGGGATATCTGAGCAAAGAGTACGTCCAATGCCTCTTTACGAAGAGTAGATCATCACGGATGGTCTGTACCAGTTAAAGTCCCTAGTTTTGTAACTGGGATCGCTTTGATGGTAAGATCGAAATTGCTGAAGAATCCGAAGCACAACTATGTCTGGACCATTGCGTTTCAACTTGCGCTGGTAGCGCAGTCACATCTAAGTCCAGCCATGCCGAAAAGGCTGGATACTGCACTTTACGTTGCAGTGCTTGGACACCGTTTCGTAGTTAACCTTCTCCTTGGGTTTTGAGATTATCTTGTACTTGAGGGTCTCGCGCGCAGCCCGGGAAAAGTCTTCCTCTGTGACCAGCCTGTCGCTGCTTTTGCTATTCCAAGCATTTTTGACTCTGTCCACTTTAGGCCGCTGATATGCAAGAGACAGCTAGTTCGTTTTCAAATTAAAGCGCCATATTTCTGGCTATAATTTCAGAGTTTTTATTAAACTGGGCAAAAAGTCCGACGAGATGTGGGCCTTATGTCCGAATATAATGTGGACATAAGGCCCATAACATTTATAAATTTAATTTCGATGCATACTACGATTAATTTTGATATGGGCCTTTTGTCCGTGGGCGTTTTGTCATGTCACCTTCTATTTTTTGTGCGCCTCGGCTTGAGGCGAACGCAGGTAGCGGTCTTTAAATGCACTGTTCAAATATCTTTGAACACAGATCAAGCGTCAATTAAGTCTTAAGGTATCCAAAAGACGAGTATATCAAAGTTTGTCAGATAATGAACAAGTTAAATATACTTCACGCGAGCGCGTACCAAAGCTACTGCCGCGCAACATAAACGACCGTTTGTCATTTGCTAAAAAATATAAATTTTGGACCGACGAGTTTCAGCAGGTCATTTTTTCTGATGAGAAAAAGCTTAACCTGGATGGCCCTGACGGCAGTTATTAATATTTTAGTGATGATGCACTAATTGTTTGGGCTGCTTTTGGATATGTAAGAAAGTATCCGCTCTGCTTTATACCAACTAAAATAAATGCGGAGATCTATGTTCAATTGTTTGATGATGTCCTAGTTTATTTTTCAGGAGATTTGTATAAAAATAATTGGACATTTCAGCACGACAACGCCCCAATTCACACAGTCCGCTCCACAAAAGACTTCTTTTCTTCAAGAAATATACCAGTATTGAAGTGGCCAGCGATCAGCCCAGATCTTAATCCCATTGAGGATCTTTGGGGAATACTTTCAGCCAAATTTTTTAAATTGGTTGTTTGATACCAAAGTATTGAAAAGCTGTTGTTAATAGTTCAATAAGAACTACTATTTTGAGAATCACCCATTGCACATTTACTTATTTCATAAGACAAATAAATATTTTGTGGAATTATTTTGTTTCTAAGTAAACACTAAAATTAATTTGTATTTTTTTGTTACTGTTGTTGAGCACTGTATAACAAATAAAACATTTCTAAAGTTTAGTTGGTTATAAGTCTCATTTTGTAAATTTATTCTATGGCCATATACTTAGTTCACGCAGGAAATTTCGGGCCAGAAAATAGCGAAATTTCAAAAATTCTCATTTGAGTTTAGATCAGTGTTGCACAGACTCACACAATTAAGCTTTGCGCTTATGTGCATAGCATCGAAACAAGAATCGAAACAAGAAGTAACCCAGACCCAAACAATTTTTATCGCAGAAGATAAGAATGCGATTCTTCCAGCAGGTGTCGCTTTACTCGCATTCTCATTTCCCTTCGGGAAGAAATGTGCCACTATGCGACACGAAAGCGTTTCTTCTAGGAGACAGAAAAAGTCTTTTCTCAGGAATAAGAAAGCGTTTCACACAAAAAAAATCGAATTTGTGGGTGCTGCTGCGCTGCTGCTGCTGGTTTCCTCAATTATTTTATTATTCCGAAAAATAAACTCAAATTTATTACATCAAAAATTTTTACTTACTCTGAGGGGCTTCGAACTCGGTTCCCTTGGACTGAGACAACACGATGGGACTAACGACTGGCGCGCCACGCCGCGCGTCTGAGTCGCGCCAACTAAGGGGTTACTTGTATGAAGTCTATTTGACAGCATTCTAACATAAATGCTTGCTTGTAATTCTCAAGTTTTTATACCCTTGGAGAGGGTATATTGAAATTGTCCAGTTGTTTGTAACGCATGGAAGGAAGCATCTCCGACCACATAAAGTATATATATTCTTGATCAACGCGACGAGCTGAGTTGATATAGCCATGTCCGTCTGTCCGTCTGTTTCTATGCTATATCCTCCGTCAGTTTGAAATCTATCTCAACCAAACTTTGCACGAAGTCTTTTGGTATAAATACGCTGCACATTTGTCGGAATCGGCCGGATCGGATGACTATAGCATATAGCTGCCGTAGGAACGATCGGTTAAAAAAGTTGTTCTAGTGAGAAAAACTTTTTTGTTTTCAATCCTATCGCTTCCAAACCTCGTATTTATGAGTTTTCTATGCTTTCACATAATTTTAGCAAGTTTTATGCTAATCGGGCAACTATATAGTATAGCTGCCATACAAAAGATAGGTCTAACGAGAGCGTAAGTTAAAGTCGGATCTTACCGACTTCGATATACCCGTTACTCATGAAAAACATGTGTGGGAGGGGTGGTAGCGGGGGGCTGTGGTTCACTTTTTTGCTCATAACTTGAGAACCGTTCATCCGATCTTTATTATTTCTTTGGCAAATCGATTCATTTTGCCAATTACTAAGTATCTCTAGAAAGTACGAATTGTCTACCTTTAAAACTGTAGGAGATATAACGTTTTTTCCAAATTGCGGGAGCGGGAGGGGGCGTGGCCAAAATTTGAAACAAACTTGATCTGCGTGCAGATAAAAGAAGCATTTGTCCCATACATGTCAAACCTCTATCTCTTACCATCTCTGAGATCTAGGTGTTCATACAAACAGACGGACAGACGGACGGACGGACATACGGACAGACGGACAAGTCTATATCGTCTCGGCTGTTGATGCTGATCAAGAATATATATACTTTATATGGTCGGAAATAATTCCTTCTGCCTGTTACATACATTTGCACGACTTTAGTATACCCTTTTTACTCTACGAGTAACGGGTATAAAAAGAAGTCTTAGTGAGAAAAA
>JAEIFU010004349.1:0-16116 GCA_018904235.1 Lordiphosa stackelbergi | reverse complement strand
CCTTTCCCAATATGACGTCGAATCGTCCCACTAGGTCGTGATTAAGAATGCCTTTTAATATGTTGACCTAAAATCGAGACATATTTAAGGTGTTCATTAGACATTTCTTTTAGAATATTTGACTGAATTCTGGACCTAAATAAATTTGTTACTCGCCAATTTGTACTTATTTTTAGGAAAGTCAGTAATTATTACAGTTTCCATTCGTTCCATATGTTGCAATTCAGATATAGAAAAGTTTGGTTCATCGAGTTCGTTTAGAGTCAGTTTGTTCAAAGTGCAAGCATACGGCTGGTTACGTAAAATAACCTCTATGTCTGCACCACTTCATTTTGATTTTCCATAATTTTGTAGACGGAATTCTCCATTTCTTCAATCCGAGCCATAAATAGTTTGGGTCCTCTTCAACCAAACTCTAATAGTTCGTTTCGGTCTTCAGCAACAAACTGAATTGTTTGTGAATTTTTTTGAAACATATCTTAAAATTATGTTGTATGTAAGATTAAATTTCACAATATTAAAAAAACCCCACGGCTGATAAGAAAATGCTGAATTTAAATAGCAAAACTAATTAAAAAACATACATAATACCTTGCCCTAAATACATACTAATTACATACACATATGCAAGTGAGCCCAAGGTATACTAAACAAGGTAGGCTCCTCCTCTCTCTGTGTTTTTTAATGTTTATACTAATTGCAACGTATATAAATATGTATTAGTTAGGAACAACCGAACGATTGTAAATGCCGCTAAATATATTACATTCATACATTTGCATGTAACCACACTACTAATTATATACTTGCAATATCTTTTATCACTTTTCTTTTTAGTTAATTTCTATAAATCACTTCTTTGCTGTGTTTCAACGTCAAAGGTAATTGACACAAACAAGACAGCTATTATATACTAATCACAACAACTAGGCGAAGTCACTTTAAAAAGTTCAAAGACGAAGGCTATATAACAAATCCTTATTGCCGGATGCCAGGTGAACGTTACAAAATCACACACAACCAAGGTATACTAAGCAAAGGTAGACTCACTCGCTCTCTCACAACTCTTTAAATTTGTACAAAGGCAAGAGAGTAATATATTTCAATACAAAGCCTACTAAGCTGCCCCGTAAAACACAAAAAATTTGTCCCGCTGAGATGCTTTGCTTACAACAGTTAACTTACTGACTGAAATTTATCAAGTTATCAAGAGAAGAGAATGAGTGAGCCCAAGGTATACTAAACAAGGTAAGGCTCACTCACTCTCTCGTGTTTTTATACACTTGAAAAGTGTATTATAATTTTGCCCAGAAGTTTGCAACGCATAGAAGGAATCATCTCCGACCATATAAAGTATATATATTCTTGATCAGCATGACGAGCTGAGTCGATTAAGCTTTGTCCGTCCGTCTGTCCGTCCGTCTGTCCGTCTGTCTGTTTCTACGCGAACTAGTCCCTCAGTTTTGGAGCTATCGAGCTGAAACTTTGCACAGAGTCTTCTTTTTACTGCACGCTGCTAATATGTCGGATCCGACCGGATCGGATGATTACTTCTTGTAGCTGCCATACAAATGTTCGTTCGAAAAATGGGTTTTAGTGAGAAAAACTGGTTTGTTCTCAATATTATCGCTCTCAAACACGGTCATCGGTAATATGTAATGTTTTTAAGCTGATTTGCGAAGTTTGGCCGAAGTCGCTAACCGTTGAGACAAGCTATTTCAAGTGTATCAAAACTTCGGCACAGACGAAGTTAGCTTTGCCTTTCTCGTTTTTTTTAATAGCATTTTCTCGAACAGATTTTCTTTCATCGAAAAAGCATTGCTAACAAAATATTTTCTGTATGGGCAAAAAATTAATTGTTTTGTATTGCTTTGTTCACAATTTCTTGAAGATTTTCCTTACTGCCGTATACCACAGATTTACAAAATTTGACATTAAAATACATTGGTATGTAAACTTTCATAATGATATTAGTCAAAATTTTTAAATTGTTTGATAGTAAACTACTAGCGACATAAATGCGTAAAAGTCAACCAGCGCGAATGAACAATTTTCCCGGTTTCTTGTTGACGACATCCTCTGAACACGAACCTTCCGATACAGCTTTGGCTATTCTATATAGATAAAAAACGTGAGTGGAAAGATTTTTTTCATTTTACTTTCAATAGTTGGAGGCATATTCCCAAATTAAATAGGTTTAAAATGTGGTATAGTCTGCAAGAAAATGTTTGCTTTAAATTTGATGAAGTTGTATTAAAATTTGGTGCTTACCGGAAGTTGTTCACATGTCTCAAGTAACTTGTCCAAAGTGCCACAAGCAGTGGGTGGTCCACATGTCTTAGAATCTTCTAAGGCATTGTTTAAATGGCGTAGTGGAAGTTCGTTGAAATGTAGCAAACAAACAAACCAAAATGTAATACTACTTTACTTAAGGAAATTTCAATCTTTCAAATTATTCCATTTTCAATTCCAGTATTGGTACTACCAATTTGGTAGGTTCTCCATCACAGCAAATTCCTATTAAGCCTACTAGACTTAATTTTTTTCTCGAAGAATTCGCATAGCTTTTTTGCGTAGTATTGGAGTCTTCAGCGTCAACTTTTACGTAACTTGTTTTGCGGTTCCTTAAGAATCCCAATATGCGACTCCTTTTGAACCCTCGGATGGTATTTTCCATCAATTTCCCTTCGGGTCAAAGCATCATTTTTTCTTCCATCGAATGAAAAAGCTTGTAAAGCTAAGTCATTTTTCTTTATGCGACGAACATATTTCTCTGAATTTTATTTTTCCTCGACCCACTTTGGATGTATCCATAATAATTTCTACGCCATTTTCATCGGTAAACCCAATGTCTTTAAAAAGAGCTGTAGCCAAACAGGAGGGCACCACGTGTATCATATCAGTACAATAAGTTCCTGTTTTCTTCCAGATCAGTAGCTGGCATTAGGGTTGTCGAAATATCGATATGGAATAACTTTTACACTTAAAAAGTGTATTATAATTTTTCCAGAAGTTTGCAACGCATAGAAGGAATCATCTCCGACCACATAAAGTATATATATTCTTGATCAGCATGACAAGCTGAGTCGATTAAGCTTTGTCCGTCCGTCTGTCCGTCCGTCCGTCTGTCCGTTTGTCTGTTTCTACGCGAACTAGTCCCTCAGTTTTGGAGCTATCGAGCTAAAACTTTGCACAGAGTCTTCTTTTTACTGCACGCTGCTAATATGTCGGAACCGACCGGATCGGATGACTACTTCTTGTAGCTGCCATACAAATGTTCGTTCGGAAAATGGGTTTTAGTAAGAAAAAACTGTTTTGTTTTCAATATTACTGCTCTCAAACATGGTCATTGGTAATATGTAAAGTTTTTAAGCTGATTTGCGAAGTTTGGTCGAAGTCGCTAACCGTTGTGTTATGATCCGACCTTCGTTTCCCGGGTCCAACTATCGGTCGCCGGCTAGCTTACGGCTGACTCAGGGATGAGTACGACCTCGATAGCTGGACTGGTCGGCTAACAACAAAAAAATTTATATTTTCAAATGTCTGTCTCGGTTCGCACATCACAAAAAAAAAACGCGGCAAAAAAAGCTGGGATATTTTGCCCGAACATTACCCTCCCTTTCCATTGGTTGACTACAGAAATTCGGACAACCCCCTAACTCTTCAGATGCTGATTTTTACGCTGTCATCTCACCCCACTAACGAGTTTAAGCCTCCATTATGTTTTCACTCTTTCATTTACATATATTTCCAAACAATTCCTCACTAATATTAAACATGCCTTTTTTTTATCTTCCTAACCAGGGTACCTCTGGGACGAATACACGACAACTAACATAAGTATATATATAAAAAAAAATGGACAATAATTTAACACATAAATAAATAAATTAATTCTACTTAAAACTAAGGTCTGCCAGTTGTGTACGGTTAATAAGTGACGGTGGTATAAAAACCTGGGGCCACCCAGAGGTGGGTGGCCAATTTGCTCCGGGCGAAAATTGGGTCCTCTGGTGGCCTCTGCTCTTCTTTTTAAGCTGCTTCTGCCTCGGGGATGATTTCTTCGAAACTATGCCTGTTATTGGAATGCATTTATGTATATCATCTACACTTTTTATAACTTCCAATTTCTTGGGCCTTACCGAGTAATGCAGCTATTTCAAAAAAAATTTAATTTTGCCAACTTCAAAAGTTTTTTTGGTCCACCGGCGATGACTTTCATTTAATGACCTTCTTTTCTTCTTCCTAGGCCACCATTCACCCACAAATTGGGAACAGTTAAAAACTTGCATTTGAATCAATCATCTCCGGAACCAGTTCAACTCCGACACCCTTAACCCGCAGCCCTGGCTCGCTCTCGATCCAGTCTTTGTATATCGGCGCGATCCCATCTCCAAGCAACCACAACATTTAAAACTTGGATGGTTGTTTACTTTTCTCTGCTTTTTTTATTTTCAGCACATAACAGCGCACTCCGGTTTTCGAATCGATGAAGCAAACAGGAGTGAAAAAGGTGCTGAGTCTGCTAATCGGCATAGTCCTGGAATACATTTTACCTTCTGCCCAACGTAGGCCATCGCCCTCGCCCTGAGATTAAGATTGCATTTGTATGCCATGTGATGTAGGTTGGTGTGAGTAAGTGCACGTGCAAGGAGTCGAGTTAGCCGGGCAATAATTAAGTCTGCTTCTATTGTTTCAGGTCCTTGCCGTGGAATATCCCCAGCCGCACACCATTCAGATTCTCCAGCTCGTACATGTTTTTGCCCACGGACTTCACAACTCTGCACTTTGTGTACCTTCGGCAAAACTTGGCATTTATGTTTTTCTTGAAATCGCTCAAGATGAAGTTTCTTTTGAATACTTCTTGCCCAGGAGAATAGTGCGTTTCTCGCGCCTTGAGATTGTACCGCCGCTCGGCTTTCTCGTATGCCCGGTGTATTTTATCCTGCACGTTCTCTCGGATGAGTTGCAGCTGATCCTCTCGCGGTAGCTTCTTCACCTCCACTCCTGAATCTGCACCCAACTTGCGAGCTATTTTATATTCCAAGCCGTTCTGGTACATGTGCTGGCCAAATAATGCGAAGTACGGTGATGTTCCTGTGCTCGAATGCGTTGCACTGCGTAGTGCGCCCTGGATCTCCGGCAACTTTTCGTCCCATCGAGTGTGATCATCACCCACGTGTATCCTTATTGCTGCCAATATGGACTGATTCACACGCTCCGACGCGTTTGCTTGAGGTGCATAAGCTGCCGTCCTCATGTGAGCGATTTGGAACTTTTGTATCAGCTCGGCAAAATCCTTTGATGTGAACTGCTGTCCGTTGTCTGTGTGGATGATCTCCGGGACTCCAAACTGCATGAAGATCTCATCCTTCAAAAACGAGACTACTGCCCCAGACGTCGCCTTTGGCATCGCCTTTAGCCAAACAAACTTGGTAAGGTGATCCAACACTATAAATATGTACGCATTTCCTTTTCGGGATCGAGGATACTTGCCTAGGAAATCGAGGTATATTTTCTGCAGCGGTCTGGTGGTACGTACTTCTGCTCCCATCAATGGCCTCGTGATTTGCGTGCTGTGCTTGACTTCTTTACAAACTTCGCAGGAAGCTATGAAGTTCTTCACCTGGATCGTCATTCGTGGCCAATAATAAAATTGCCTTAGCCTGGCCAACGTGCGCGCAATTCCTCCATGCATCGCGGTTTCACTCCCATGGGCTTGCTGAATTAGTGTGTTTGTGAGCGACTCTGGAATCCACAGTTTCCACACGAATTCCTCTGATTCCTCCTCAGTGAATTGGGTTCGCTTCAGCACGAGTCCATCCTCCGCATGCAGGTCCGGAAACTGATCTGGATTTGCTCTAACCAGGTCATAGCGTTGTCTATACTCGTCACTTTCAAATTCTGTTGTTTCGAAGTCAAAAAAATCAATTGACTCTACTTCTGGTACTCGTGATAACATATCTGCCACTATGTTATCCTTTCCTTTCCGGTGTTCCACCTGGAAATCGTAGGATTGCAAAGCGAGTGACCATCGTGCTAACCTTCCATTCAAATCTTTTAGAGTCATCAACCACTGGAGACTGGAATGATCGGTAATGACAGTAAAAGGAAGGAGCTCAATGTATGGACGGAATCTCTCGATTGCTCTCACCGCGGCCAGGCATTCCTTCTCGGTGACGGTGTAATTTAGTTGTGCACCTCGCAGCTTTTGAGAATAGAAAGAAATGGGTCGTTCGTTTCCTTCATCATCCTTCTGGAAGAGAACAGCTCCAATTCCAACGTGGCTGGCGTCGCACTGCACATAAAACCTCCGCTTAAAGTCAGGATGCACCAAAACTGGAGCACAAGTAAGTGCCTGTTTCAGTTGTTGAAACGCAATCTCAGCTTCTGCAGTCATTTTAAACTTCGTTTTGTTCCTCAGGCAATCTGTCAAAGCAGCGGATCTTTTCGGAGAAACCTCGAATGAACCTGCGATACCACCCTGCGGTTCCTAAGAAACTTCGTAGCTGTTTGACTGTTTTCGGGCAGGGAATTTGTGAGATGGCTCTTATCTTTTCGGGATCCGTTTTTAACATTCCATCACCTACCACATATCCCAAGTACTTCAGAAATCGAAAGCAAAATCTTGATTTCTTTAGTCCAATTGTGAGGTTGGCCTTTTTCAAACAATCTGCTACTTCTGTTAGAAGGCGACAATGTTCCTCAAACGTTCGCGCTATGATCAATAGATCATCCAAATATACAAAGACGTGGCTCCTTAGTCTTTGCGGTATTACTCGATCCATGAGCCTACATAACCGCTGAGCTGCGTTGCAGAGGCCAAACGGCATCCTCCGAAACTGGTAAAGGGGTCTCCCTGGGATAGTAAAGGCTGTGTACTCCCTGCTCTTCTCGTCCAATTCGATTTGCCAAAACGCATGTTTTAAGTCGACACTGCTGATAAAAATCGTCTCATCTACTCGGCTCAGTATAGACTCGATATTTTGAATTGGGTAAGCATCTTTTATGGTGACCTTATTAATCTTTCGCGCGTCTAAACAAATTCTGTTCTTTCCAGGCTTCTGTACCAGTGTTACTCTGTTGTTCCATGGGCTTTCGCTGAGTTCTATCACACCTAATCTCAGCATCTCATCCACTTCCTTGAATAACAGCTCTTGGACTCTTGGGGAAACTGGAAAGAATCTCTCTTTCACCGGCACTGCTCCCTCAACCAATTGAATGGTGTGTTTCTCCACATCTGTTAGTCCCATTCCATGTTGCTCATAGGACAAAAACAAGTCCTGCACCTTTCTCAAGGTTTGCTGCTGTTCCACACTAAGGTTGTGAGGTTCGACTGGCTCTCCTTTTGCGTAAAATTCGGTGTCTTCCGGGACAATCTCATTTACTCCTAGGACTTCTGGGGCCAATCCAAATTTTCTCCAGAAATCTATGCCCAGATAGAGTTTTTGACGAAGCGAGGGACAAAGGTACAAAGAAAACTGGTGAGTTTCCTCTTTGTATGTCAGCTGGACTTCGACTCGACCTGCTATAATATGACTTGCTCCACCGGCTGTTTGAACTATTGATCTCAACTTTTCTATTTTTAGGTTCAGCTTCTTTACCAATTCCAGTCCGCCTTCTCCTAGGAAGCTAACAGTTGCACCCGTGTCCAGCAGTCCATCCATCAAATGACCCTCGACTCTCACTGATGCAAACGCACGACTTTCGTCCTTCAATGCCGAACGAATAGCAGCGCAGATTTCATTTCTTTGCCGTCTACTTCGAGCAAACCACGAACGTGTACGCTTAATATGTGGAGAGACAGAACCTGATTGAGAATTAGAAGCAGATCCAAATATCCTTTCTTTTGCTTTCAGATATTCCTGCTCTCTGGCTTCTATTGGCTTTCTTATCGACCATCTTGGACTATCGGTTATGCTCTTATTCTTAGATTTTAATATTTGGTTATATGCGGATATATATTTATTAATATTTTTATAATCTTTATTATCTATATTTAACATGCAGAAAACAGAGGCATTTAAATCCTGGTTTATGGTGGGGAGCGCGACTCCTCCGCTTGCGTCATGCTCCGCTTCCCGTTTCCCACTTGGCACCTTGGACACTTTGGGAGGACCACTCCGGCTAAACCACATTTGTAACAAAATATGTTACGAATTTTGGACTCACACTCGAAAAAGGGATGTCCAACTTGTGCACAGTTCCAACAAATGAGTGGTGGCTTCTCTCCTGAGCCCTCTCGTGGTCTATACAATGCCTCGATCGATTCTCCTTGCGTGGTGTCCTCTCCCGGTTGCGTATCCTCCATGCGGACCTCGTGGACTTGGTGACGCTCCCTACTTGCCCTGGATGGCTCTACTCCCCCTGTGGGCCGTGACCAACGAGTCGCCAGTAGTCTCTCTGCTTCGTGGCATTCTTCTCGCAGCTTTTCCAGGTTTGTAATCCACATTGGGTAAATAATTTTGGAAATGCTATCTCTGACGTTGACTTTTATTACTCTTATAAGGTCATAGTCGGAAAAATGTAACTCCAATCGCGATCGTAGGCTCAGCATGACTTGCAGATATTCATCCACGGATTCTCCAGATCTTTGCCTTCTCTCCCTCAGTTCCCGTTCCCGCTCGAAATTAGAGCGCTGCGTCTGAAACCGCTGCTGTAAAGCATATTTGAGATTTGGCCAATCTATGATGCCAGTGGTACGCACGTGCATCCAAAACCAATCTTTCGCTTGGCCTTCCACAAGGCAATGGAAATCGCGCAATACCTCAACCCACGGAACCTGGTAAGATCGCTGCAGGTGTTCCAGTCTAAATACAAATTCGTTGACCGGCATCCCTCTAGGACCCCCATCAAAAATCAGTCCCCATCTCCTGGGATGCACCAACTCTGGCCTCTGATCATTGGACTTTCCGAGCACAGATCCAACGCCAGTTTGCGGCTGCAAGAATGATGTTGTTTGCCTGCCCTGTGCCCGTCCTGCCTCTTCTCTTTGTCGCTCTTCTAATAGCCGGTGATCAATTGCCAACGGAGGGTGTACCGATGCCCGACCGGTGTCCTTATTGGGTTGCCCAAATTGTTTGGGTGGATCCAATCCTAATGGCGGTCCTACGGCCGAATTTGATGGACCAACTATTGTTGCTATTTCATGCATGAAGTTTATCATTTCCTGCCGCATCTGTGCATGATATGTCCCTAATTCTTGGGCCATTCCTGCTCGGTAGGTCTCATGTGCTTGCAATATAGCCAGATTTATGGCTGATGCTATCTCTGACGGAATCGTTGGATTTGCCGATTCATCCGCAACCAATCTTTGATCTCTTGCTGGATCGCCTTCGTGGATGCTTTGGGACATGGACACATTTGTTTTGGGAATTGTCCCAGTTCCTCCTACAGCACCTCTTAAATGGTCATATTGATCGACTCCCATCGATTGGTTCTCGTCCGACGACATGTTTGGATTCTCGGGAGGTGTTATATTTGTCAAACTTTTGTTTTTTTGGGCGTTCGCCTGGGACTGAGAGCGAGTGGTTATCGGAGACATTAAATCGGCTCCCCTGTTCTTAACAAAATCTAGGCTTCGTCTTAGCTTCCTGTTTAAAGACTGTCTATCTCTTTCCTTATCTTGCATTCCTACCTTAAATTTATTAATTTCTCAGTTTATCCTTTTTTCTTTTCGTTTCTATTCTCATACATATATATGTGGGTGAGATGACTAGCTAAATTTTTATTCAGCATCTAGAGTTTATGTTCACTCATTTGTTTTATTTTTTCTATTTCAGTGCTTACTGCCTTCTACAACAACTGGATTCAATCTATTGCTGGTTTGCAGGCTTCCCGCCGGACAACAAAAGCTTCGATCTTCACGAGATCATGCTTGGCTCACGGTTTTTAAAGGATAACCTGCACTGACGGATAAGTTTTTTCTTTTTGACTCTATTTTTACTTTAAGATCAAGAACTAAACAAAAATTGACTTCTATTTTTCCCCTACAGAGCATACCATGAGCGACAACGCAGCAGCGGATTATAGTTTTCCACTCTGGGATCAGCTCAGATGAAATCTATAGAGGTTCTTTTGTTTCTGATTTTGACTGTTCACGGGATAGCTGCCTTGCTCCTCAGACTCGGTCGCAGCGTCAACAGGCATAGATTCTGTGTCTTTCCTGCGGTCTAGACGACTGAATTATGAGAAGTGCTCCCTTTTTGGACAGTTTGTTTCGGATTTTTAATTTTATTTACCTGCTGTGTGTATGTTTGACTAACGACATTCAGATTTGTTTTAATTGGGCGCCATTTGTTATGATCCGACCTTCGTTTCCCGGGTCCAACTATCGGTCGCCGGCTAGCTTACGGCTGACTCAGGGATGAGTACGACCTCGATAGCTGGACTGGTCGGCTAACAACAAAAAAATTTATATTTTTAAATGTCTGTCTCGGTTCGCACATAACATAAAACAAAACGCGGCAAAAAAAAGCTGGAATATTTTGCCCGAACATTACCCTCCCTTTCCATTGGTTGACTACAGAAATTCGGACAACCCCCTAACTCTTCAGATGCTGATTTTTACGCTGTCATCTCACCCCACTAACGAGTTTAAGCCTCCATTATGTTTTCACTCTTTCATTTACATATATTTCCAAACAATTCCTCACTAATGATAAACATGCCTTTTTTTATCTTCCTAACCAGGGTACCTCTGGGACGAATACACGACAACTAACATAAGTATATATATAAAAAAAAATGGACAATAAATTAACACATAAATAAATAAATTAAATTCTACTTAAAACTAAGGTCTGCCAGTTGTTTATTGTTAATGTGACGGTGGTATAAAAACCTGGGGCCACCCAGAGGTGGGTGGCCAATTTGCTCCGGGCGAAAATTGGGTCCTCTGGTGGCCTCTGCTCTTCTTTTTAAGCTGCTTCTGCCTCGGGGATGATTTCTTGGAAACTACGGCCTGTTATTGGAATGCACATATGTATATCATCTAAACTTTTATTCACTTCCAATTTCTTGGGCCTTACCGAGTAATGCAGCTATTTCAAAAAAATTTTAATTTTGCCAACTTCAAAAGTCTTTTTGGTCCACCGGCGATGACTTTCATTTAATGACCTTCTTTTCTTCTTCCTAGGCCACCATTCACCCACAAATTGGGAACAGTTAAAAACTTGCATTTGAATCAATCATCTCCGGAACCAGTTCAACTCCGACACCTCTAACCCGCAGCCCTGGCTCGCTCTTTTTTTTATCGATCCAGTCTTTATGTATCGGCGCGATACCATCTCCAAACAACAACAAACATGGATGGTTGTTTAATTTTATCTGTTTTTTTTATTTTCAGCACATAACATAACAAAGGCATACAGTCAAACTAAGCAAATGTCTAAAGAAAAAATATTAATTGCATTTTCAACCTATCACTTGGTTATTTATTTTTGGAATTTTTATGTTAACCCTGAAATTTGTTTGGCGGGCAACTTTTCTTTTTTTTTTGTTTTTTAATTTTATGTATATATTTTCTTATACGAATTAATATCTTAAAACTTACAGGGACATATTAAATGCATACAAATGGGCTAATTCGAATTATTTAAAACCAAGGGCAAAAATTTAAAATTGTTGCTGGGTACAAACATTCAAATGTTTGTCAATGGAATAAAAGGACACATATTGAAGCTTCAAAATATATTTGCAATGTGGGTTTACGGTGGTTTGTTCGTTCTTGGCAGAGACTTGCCTACTCCAGCTCTTGCTTGCATTTATTCTTCTTTGGTCAAAAAAAGGTCTAATCAGTTATTTTAGTATTTAGCGCTTAGCTAAACTTAAAATTTGTTCCATTTTTTAAATTTAAGAAAAATTGTATATTTGTAAAATATTTAATATATATTAAACGTTTTAACTAAACATTGATAAATTGTGTGTAACGTCCGCAACGGAAAATAGGGTTTCTTAAATTTAACAGAATAAATCTTAACATTCGGTTTTCCAAACTAGCTTTATAAACAGAGGTTCTTATGCACTTTAATCTGATAAAAAAAAAATACCTTGATTACAACTTTTTTTTTTTTAATATTAATGGCAAAGTGTGTAACATCGGCGTTAGTTAAGAGTTAACTGTTTTAAAATATTTTGTAACAATTCGCAGTCGCTTGATAACTGTTTTTTTCGAAGAATATTTTAGCCATCAAATCAACATATACTGCATCCAAAATGTTACAAAATAACGCGAAAAAATATCAAAATATATATTTTGTTTTCTATTTTTTTATATAATAAAAATTTAAATTAATTAAATTCCAATATTTTTATAATTTAATTTGATGAAGTTAATAAGACAATAGTCTTTGCCTAATTTCTGCAGTGGTAATTAATTGCTTAATTCTATAGTTTCGGCCGAGGAACATTTAATAAAAATCCAGTCAATGTTTTGCAACAATTTGACGAGCAGGACACATTTTTGTTTTGCTGGCTCTCTCTCTCTCAATGAGAGTCAGCAACACAAAATATGACACACGCCTGCTTTATGGCCGCTTTAGGCCTCTAAATATTCGAAATTAGTTCGAAAATTCAAATCGTGCGCCCATGGCTCGCCCCCGACCAGCTCTTCACTTTCTCATTAAAAAAATGCCCACGCAGCAGAGTGTGCTTCTAATGTTACTTCTTTTATGCAAAAATTACATTGCTTTATCTATTTCCAAACTTGGAAACATTTTTCGTTTTTCGTTCGAAAATTCAAATCGCGCGCCCATCACACACCCCAATCAGCTGTTCACTTTTTGAGAGAAAAAATGGCGACGCAGCAGAGTGTGCTTCTATATTAGATTTTCTTTGGTCCAGTGTGCTAGTACAACACCATAGAACATATATTTAAACATGAACTATTTAATTTCTTTGTTCGACACTTTTGTAAAAGGTCTCTGCCACATTGACAGTTCAAATATTAATGAAGTGGAAATTGGATTTTTTAATAAGTAGGCGGGGCCATCAAACCTTGTGATATCTGAGGCTGGTCGCCGAACGAATTTAGCCAAGTTAAGCTATTGTGTAGAAACAGTAAAAAACTACCCTCATAAGCGAGTCAAAGTCACCGACACTGCACTTTCTGTGGTGTCTGCTTATGCAAGCTGACGTCGATACGCTTGGATTTAGTTGTTTTCACTCTCTTCAAAGCGAGCTAATTACACTTGTTGCGACGCCAACTTGTGCGGGTCCTCGACTCAAAAGGAGGCAATCTATTATGCGCTGAGTCCACCGAGTATTTTATTGCGCATTGATTTTTAGGCAGAATAACGGGTCGGACCCAAGCGGGCTATGCATTACTGCTTTTGTGCAAGATGATGTCACTTTCTTCTCATTTTTACTTGGCGTGGTCCTTTTTGGTTCGTCCATCCTATTATAGTGGTTTTTATATTCTGCATCACTGGTCATCCATGGTATTTTATCGCGGTTCTGTATTATTACAATCATGGTTATGCAGTTATTATTGGGCTTTATTTGTGGGTTTGAAAAGTAATTTCTTAGGTATTCTCTGCATTTGACCAGATACTGCCCCGCCTGGCCCGCAGGGGCGGTACACATTTCAATATTCACGCCGATAAGAGCCGAACGCTGGCGAAGGCTTGCGCCATGAGATCAATCTGCATTTTAAAAGCCATTACCGTGCTTGCCTTTGCACGGTGTTTGCTGTGCACTGCTCTTTTTTCTATGCGAATTTTAGCGCATTAGCAAATAATAATAGCCACTTACAGCTTCGTACCATAGCTCAATTTTTCTATATGCTAGATAACAGTATTCGGCGACCGTTGATATTTTCCCAAAAAATTTGAAACATGGAAGATTATCAGGCATGTTCTCAATTCCACTTCTTTTTGAAAAGTAAATCGAACGCAATTCCGCTTCGGTTTTGTTTTTGTGTTCTGAATTTCGAATGAAATGGCTCTCCTTTTACTTTTTGTATTCCACTGGAACAAGCGAAAATGGCACTAGATACACAAGAGAGAAACCAGAATTCCAAGCGAAACGGTCGAAAATGGAACAGTCGGAATTGAGAGAGGCTGACTTTTATGTTTCACTATTCGTTTTTGTTTGCACAGCCAAAATCTGGACACATTAAACAAAAAAAATCATTATAAATCAATTAAAGACTAGAATGCCAATTAAATTTCACTAACAATTTCTAAATTGATCACAGAATTAAGAAAAATTTACTTTATGTACATCTAGTAACTGTAAGCGTGCGTAATTTGGCAATTACTTTTCATTCCACCGACTAACAAGCATTACTTTTCAAAACGAAAAACTTGTTCGTTTTGGTGTTGCGAGAACATGAATCAATTCCACTTTCGAAAGGTTGCCGTGGAAGTGGAATTGAGAACATGCCTGTAAATATTTGTATATTAAGTATTTAAAAGGATTATTTGAAATTGAGTTTACTCATGTTAAAGCAAACATAAATATGTAGGCAAACATAAAAAAAATTCTATGTTGTCGATGTGTACTCAGAAACACAAGAACAGCTTCGTCAATCGGTATCCAAATTCATTGGGACACAACCGCAAGTCTGAAACAAAATTGATCAGGGTACGGTATACACCTTTGCACATCGACTAAATCGACTGTGCTTTTGATGCTGATCAAGAATATATACACTTTAAAGGGTCGGAAATGTTTCTTTCACAATGTTACATACATTTGCGCAACTTCATGATCTCCTTTTACCCATTTTTAATAACTACAGGGTAAATAAATAATAATAAGAAAATAAATATGTACCTTTGGTACAGAGTATAAAATAAGAGACTTTTCGCCAACGTTTGGGTGTGCGTTGTTTGAAAAACCATCGCAAAGGATTATTTCTTTAGAAGGCTTGAGACGGTAACGTCTGCACACACAGGCATCATCCACTACTCCGCAAAATGCACGCTGAAAGTTCAAACAAAGCTAGCAACAATCAAGCAGTCGTAAGTACACATTAGTCTGAGAAAATCGCTAATTAACACTTTTGAACTTTCATGGTTGAGGAGTATGTGTTTCTAGAGCAAGGACATTAAATGTCTCTTATTAACTGGACATCAAAGGCGAATTCTGGATTGAAACCTTTCTGTAGTTGTAAATATCAAAGTTTGGCGAGGGTGGAAATTAATATTTTATTGGAGTTGTATTAACTATATACACAACTTAGATCAGCTTCAAGAACAACTTTTTCATCTTCTAATAATAAAATCTTAAATTCACCTTGAATGTTTAGATATACTTACAGTTATTATTTGAAAACCCACCATGCAAATGAGAATCGAGGAAATCATAAGATTGACAAGTAATATAGGGTTAAAGAAGTCCTCCAAACGATTGGCAAATCTGTGAACAAATGTGCAAGCAGGTAAACACAAAAAAAATAATTAGATTCATTCGACAAGAGTTGTATCAAACTGAAATAACAACCAATATACATTGGTCGAAAAGTACTTCTCTTGCCATAAAGTCAAAAAATAAAAGTTTTTTAAACGTCTTTAGGATTTATTAATTTATAAAACCTCAAGCTGTATTAAAATACCTTTCAAAAATCTATCGTCCCTGTAACTGATTCAGGGCTGCAAAGTCAGCTGTCTCTAAATCCACTTTTGTACCAGTTAGTTCATTTGACTGCATACTAACATTTTCCCTTGAATATTTACTAACAATTTCCTTTGGCTGTTTAACAACTGTTTTACCTATTTCACTAACTGTTTACTTACGAAATAACTGATTTACTAGGCTCTACTTTTGACGATTCATTATCGTTTGGCATTAACTTTCCTGTGGACGTCTCACACAAATGTGGAAATTATTTATTGTATATCCATTGGGTACACGATACAAATTAATAAATGAAATTTGACTGCCGCTGTCTGTGAGGCGGTTTACTTACGCCAGTACTCTTCCGATTCGAGAACTGCCCCACAAAATGATCAAGTTCTCCACATGCGTAGCATAAACCAGGCTGTCTCTTTGGTTTGCGGCAATCTTTGGCAACGTATCCTCTCGAGTTGCCATTTACACAGCGTAGCTCCTTGTTGTTTGTATTTCGTGCTGGTGCCACCTGCTATGTGTTGATTCCGTTATCCTGCACAG
>JAEIFU010004348.1:0-16127 GCA_018904235.1 Lordiphosa stackelbergi | reverse complement strand
AGAAGATCTATGCTTGAAATCGAGTAATTTTTATGCTTACAACCAAGAAGATCAAAACTATGCTTGATATGCAGCCGACTTAATTTAAAACCAAGAATTTCAATCTCAAAAATTCTTGCTTGATTTCAGTATTTTGAGCTTAGATGCAAGAATATTCCGTCTTACGGTACTTTTGACATCAAAACTGCTTGATCTCAAGCACGATCGGCTAGGTTTTTTCTCTAAGTGTATGAGCAAAGTCACCAAAATTCCGTTGAAAAAGATAATATTCATAACTGAAAAGTATAAAGACGCTGCCCTTAAAAACAAAAAGTTTTTCTTACTAAAGCTAGTTTTCCGGCCGATCGTTTTTGTAACAGCTATATAGATCTTCCGATACGGCTGGGGCCGACAAATGTGCAGCGTATTTATATCTGAAGAATTTGCGCAAAGTGTGGTCAAGATACATAGCTTTAAAACTGACGAAGCAGAGAGCATAGAAACAGACGGAAATGACTACATCAACTCACTTCGTCATGCTAATCCAGAATATATATACTTTATGTGGTCGGAGATGGTTCATTCTATGAGTTACCCACCAAAGGGTTGGGCATCTTCGTCTAGCACTTCCCCTTCCAAAGATTCCATATCCGTTCCCCTTTATATCTAGCACCTAACGCCACTGTTAAAGATTTGCCAATCGTTGGCGCTCTCACAGACACAAGCACACACACACACACACACACACTGAGAAACACAGATCAGCCACAGCCGCTGCTGCTGCGCAACGCAAGCAGCAGAATTTGAAATTAGGTCAACAGGTTTAGTTTGGTAGTGTGGGGCGAGAGGTGGAGAGGGGGGGGCCTTAAGAGACCTGAGAGATGTTGGTTGGTGACTGCCTACGCCAGTTACTCGAGCGTGTTGCTGCTGTCTTTGCCTACGACCTCGGCTGTCGGTTTGACGTTGCCGTCATCATCATCCAACACCAACAACATCCACACAGAAGCAGCAGCAACAGCAGCAGCAGCAGCAGTAGAAGGCAACAGCCAAGCCAAGCCAAGCCAACGCCAACGCAATATGCGTTCCGTTCATCGTTTTATTGCACCACACACTGCAGGGAGATGCACTCACACACACACGCGCACACACACAATGCCAAATTGAGCACACAGAACTGGGTGGTGGCGGGGGAGGATAAACATAGATACCACTAACTGCACATCTAACCAGGGATGAGTAATTTGAGTACTAAATACCCTCAAATGAGCAGATGTTCTGACCTGGCTTTACAACTTTGGAGTTTCTCAGTGATTGCCACATACTTCTTAAGTTGGTTTCTGTGTCACAATCACACACACAAGCACACCTGCCTATACACTGAGAAAAAAATTATTGTTTTTGAAATTGCAAACCTTTTATTAACATTAGAAAATATCAAAAATTGTATTAACATAATATTTATAAACTTCTAGAGGTTATTATTATTTTGTCCGACCTCCTCAAGTATATAATGTGGGCGAAGAATACCGGAATTTGTTTATAAATCAAAAAATCTATGTAATCTTGTAAATTCTTTTCATCCCCCCAAAAGTAGTCCCACTCCCCGGATGCAATAGACTTGTGCCAACATTTTTTTCCAATTTTCAAAACATGCTGCAAAATCCTCTTCCGGTATAGCCTTTAATTCCTTCTTCGTTTCGGTTTCTATCTCTTCTATTGATTCAAAACGGTGTCCACGGAGCGGTCTCTTGAGTTTAGCGAATAGCCAGAGGTCACATGGTGCTAAGTCAGGTGAATACAGATGGTGCATTATGGTGATGCAAAAACCTAGAATTGTCTCTCCACAAATCCGGTCTTTTCTGACACATAGCATTACGAAAACGAACGATGCAGAACACCCAAATAGTATTCTTTGTTGACAGTTTGGATTGAGGAATTTATAATCAAATGAAAAAAACCGTCTGATTTTTTAGACTTGCTTTGACTTGGTTAATCGATTTATCGGCCGACTTATCGGCTGTTTCCTAGATATAAGAGTAGATTCAAGTCTCAACTCCAGTAATAATGCGTATCAATTTGATAGTCGGCGGCATTGTTTTTGGCGCTGGTTGGAAATTTAGCGGTTTCGGCACCAATCGAGATTACACTTTTCTGAGGCCCAAATGGTCACTCAAAATGGTTTCACTGATCCTTTGATATTCCAACAAGATCAGTAATGTTTCGAACTGTCAATCGACGATTTTGGGGCACCAATTCGTTGATTTTGTTCTTAATTCTTCTTTGATGTTGATTATAACAAGCTTTGCATAGGAATGCACGCCTGTTATCGATCCCTCAGTTTTAAAGCTAGCTGGACGAACATGCTCTTCCTTTTTAGACCAATGGTCTTTATAAGATGAGTTATAATATACTGAAACGATCGAACTGGTTCTACTTTTGATAAGACACAAAAAAATCGGTTTTATAATAATTTGTATTAAACAAGGTCCAAATTTTTGCGAACTTAAAGATGCACTATGTAAATGTAACACAGATTTCAGTTTTGAAATTTTGGGTAATTTTTGGTTCAAATTTTGCGGTTTCGTCGCCCTAGTTTAAAACTGAATTTTTTTGTTTTAATTTGAAGTTGTATTATCTACTATACATAAGGAATTCGTTGACTCGGCGCCCTCTCTAAATTTATCTTCTAAAGTACATCTATACTATGAATTTGTAGAAAAAATGTGTGTGTGTGAGTTCAAACGCGCGATTCAAATCGCGGTTTAAATGATAGCCAGAGTATGTGGCCTGGTTTTTATAAACAACAGGTTTACTTTTCTAAATAGGTTCCTCAAAAATTAAAAATTAGTCGACAAAATCTCAAATTTGGGCCAAAAATGTGTGTTTGAGCGCCTATTTCATTTCATTTTCATTTTGTAGAACGGAATAGTTTATGATAGACAAATTAAACATTAAATTCATATAGTAAGCAGCGAAGCGCGCGGGTTTAGTACTATACATATGTGGCCTTTTAGACTGATTTTTTAACCCGAAAAGTACTTTACATCACAATTTTGGCAAAATATGATTTAAAGCAGCGATGGCAACCAGCGAAAGCAAGGCCAAAAAGTGAGTGTATTGGTGTGCGAAAATAAAGATCCGTGAATTTGACCTAATCGCCACAGAAACCTCTTCCAACCAAATTCCAACCGAATACCAATTCTTAGGTGCCACAGAAATTTTCTTTGGTTGCTTTCAAACCTCTAATGTTTTGTTAGAAGATTTTGCAAAGCTGTTTTCTCAGTAGCGCCTTTTTGTCGAAGTGGCGCCCCCTACATGACAGCTAGCGGATTAAGGGATGGAAACTAATAACTCATGTTTGGCGCCAAAAAATTTTTAAATTTTGCATTATATTGGTGGAGAATGCGACTTAAAATTTAATTATTATTTAAAAATGCATCATAAAACATATAACACAATAAAAAAATTTCAGTTAATCATTAAATTAACCCACAACTAAAAAAAGGGAATTTTTTTTGGCGAGAGATTCAGCCCTGTTTTTAGAGATGGAACATCAATAGGAACATCTGGTGTTCCAACTAGATTTTCTAATTAGAAAATGAAATCTCTAGAAGTTCTGTGGCACCAACGAATTTTTCGAGAGATTTACAAACCAACCGTCGACAAAATCTCTAGAGATTTCTGTGGCACCCCCGATTGTACAGTTTCTAAGCAAGGCTGCAAACCAGTCCTGAACCGGAACCCGGAGAACCGGTTTGGTGTGGGTTTTTGGGTCCACCGAACCGCGCCCAGAACCGAATCTTATACATTTTTAACCTCCCACACCAGGACCCGAACCGAATCCCCTCTGCTTGGAAAAAGGTCCGGTATAAAGCATTTATTTTAGTCATCTTTTTCAGAACTTATGTATGGAACTATCACAATATAATAACCGGGAAAAAATTATATAAAAATTTATTTTGCTGAATCGGATTATGATCATTTTCAAATCATATTCATATTCGACATATTACTATTTCGAGATGGCAAAAATGTCTTATTATTTTACCAAAAATTTATCAACGATCCTAGAATCGATGGACTAAGGGTCGAAACAAAATCTTAGAATAAGAATTTTCAACGGGTTTGAACCCCGGACCCAACTTTCTCCAGAATTTAAGAGGTTTGCAGCCTTGTTTCTATGTAAACAAATTTATCGGAATTATAATAAAATCAGCCAGCTATCTTTGCCGAATCGGATTTGGCGTTAAACTGTAGGTCCCTTTCCATTGTGAGAAAAATTATAAGCACACACCATGAGATTAAGAGATGTTTGGCGGCCCTTTGGGCTGTAAACCAAATTTACATTACATAAGCAAATGTAGGTAAAACTCTTATAAATGAATATTCAGAGTGCCTTTTTGGAATGAAAATGGAGTTTGTGTCGCCATTTTGGAAAAATTCTACATGTGAAATTGTAGTTCTAGTTCCAAAGAATCCATATTATTAATCCAATTTATTCTTTTGAAAACTAAAAAAAAATTTATCTAATAAGTTAATATATCAGAAATGTAATGTAATTGTAAATTTGTGGAAAGCTTCCTCGATGTATTCCATATATTCCACTTCTTAGAGTTTAGCCGGCATGTTGGGTTCTTACCACGTGGCCTGACCAATCCTTGATCCATCTCGTGGACTTAGTGAGACAGTTGGGGGTACTATTTAAGTGATCTTAGCCCCTTCCTTTTCCCTCTTGGTTTATTTAGAAACCTCTGGTTCGATAATCACGTCATGTTTACTGTATTTCGTACTTTCCTAGAGTTTAATTTGAAAATACAGGAAATTAAACTGGATTCTTATCCATCAGTGCCCGCCTCTTCAATAAACACATGTGTACGAGTAATTACGTTGAATTAACAGATACTAAAATATTCGCGGAACTATCAAAAGTTGTGGCCGTGTGTGGCCCAGTGGCCCGTGTGGACCCACGCCAAGAGATTGAGAGAAGCTTGGCTTGGCCCCTTTGGGCTCTATAGCCAATTTTACATCAAAAGTTCGAAAGTCTGGGGATTAGTTTTTGTATAAACCGCCGCATAGCTTGACTACGTGTTCGAACTGAAAAAAATCAAACTAAATAAATAAATTTTCATCCTTAACTTTACCTAGATTTTTGGAACCTCAAAAGTTTACTTATAACTTTTCTGCATTATGGTGAAAATTTCGAAGGGCTATTTGTTACATTTTCTTGCTTCAGATCCAAATCGTATGAGAATTGAGTACTTTTTGAAGCAAAAACGATTTGCCGTCTCTTTTTTGGTAATAGAATTTCGAAAAACAAGCTTTACCATTCTATTTAAATATTTCCGAATAGTCTTTAATTAATATTCCTAGTTTTTTTCCTCAGTGTATACACCCATAATGAGCCTCTGAGAGAGGTGAGCTGCAGCAGCCAAGCCACCTGCAAGCAGATTAATCCCAGTAGAAATTGAAACTGGCTGCGGCAAGTTTAGAAACTGGTATAGAAAAACTAACACACACACACACAAGGCGCACACACTCACACACACACGCATACATACATACATGGGCAATCGACCTTGTAGGAGTATAGTTTTGTCTTGGAGCATGCCCGTAAACTGGGCCAACGCGATTGCAGCTGAAATCAGGTGGGCGTGACGTAGGTAAATATGTTGGCCAACTCTTGCTGTGTGTGTGTGCGAGTGTGTGTGTGTGTGTGTGGGAATATTGTGATACCCTTGGCGCCCATAATCCATAACATAGAAAAAAAAATCCAGCCAAACATTTTCAAATGTCGCAATGCCGCATCCAAAATAGTCAAGAAAATTTCGTAATACATGGAATGGAAATGGATTTCAAAAACTGTTAGCCTTGTGCTTTGTTCTTTTCCGTTTTTTTTCGGTTTTTTACCTTCAGCGCAGCTGGAATATTTCGCAATGCTCTCAAAAAAGCGTTTCGATTTGGCAATTTTTTTTAGATTTCCAAATACCACAAGGTGCAATTCTAACACACCGATACAGTCCACCACCAAATAGACGCCCGCCCCCCAACCCCCTTCCCGTGTTACCGCTCTCTCTCTCTCGTTGCAATTCTTTTGGGTCTTGTTTTTTGGTTTCGGTTTCTCAATGGAGGAGTGTGGGACAGCGGAGTGGGGGGGGGTTGAGCCAAAGCCAGGTGCACTTAGCAGGCCTACAAGAACTCGGAGCCGAGAGTTATCCAACTAACCTCCTCTGGGGTAACGTTGTGGTAACTGGAACACACACCAAAACACAAACAACAACAACTTAAACGAAAGGGCAAGCGCCACGAGCAAAAGTTAAAGCTTAAATTATAACAACAATAATAATACAATAATAATAATTAAGAAGAAGTAACGGGCTACGCGCACGCCGTGGCCACATCCGAATGGGCCAAAAGACGAATCAACACTGACTGAAGCCACCGAGCGAGCCAGCGCTCCGCTCCGCTCACCTACCTAGTGCATTGGTTTCCCTCTGCGCTGGCGCGTTCAGCAGAAACAGAAAAAAACAACAACAAAAACAACTCAAGCGATTCCGATTCCTCAAGGCCTACTATTTAGGCCAACAAATAATGTACCACAGCAGCAACAACAACAACAACAACAACAACTAGTTTGCAGTAACAATTGGCCGCTCTCGAAGCTGGTCGTCTGTTTGGCTTTTGGTTCTAATTGAGTTCTCTGCACCGACATTTGTGCAACTTAATTTGCATAATTCGAAACGCCCGCCCATACGCAACATCGGTCGTTATCGAACCTATCGAGGTTCTTTGTTCCTTCAATCATTTTGATTAAGAATTTTGAAAGAGTTTTTTTTTGTGAAGATGAAGATTAGGTACTGAATAGATAATACATTAGAAATTTTAGGAATTTGGCTGTAAACATCATTTTTCGAATTTGTTTTTGCTTAAGGAAATTCTTTGATGAATCCAATCAAAACTGTAGAATTGTTTACAGAAATATTTTGTCTTCCCTTGAAGAGGGTTTTATAATTTTGGTCAGCTGTTTGTAAGGCTTAGAAGGAAACATCTTCGACTCCATAAAGTATGTTAAGTTGAGTCTGCGGTTTCTATGCATGGGGTTCTTTACTATATAGGTTCATATAAATATGAATTTAAATATTTTTGGGATTCCGATAGCCACAAATGTTTTTATTTTTAAGTTGGCAACACTGTCACTGACATCTGTGCAAAATTACACGTCAAAATATTCATTAGTGTTTGAGATACGCGTCCTATATCGTTTTTAATAATGTCTATAACTATTTAACAACGCAGTTCCATTAAATTTTGTGTTGAAAATGTTGCAGAAGGCCTTCGGTGAGCTAGCTTTATCGAAAACCAGAGTCTATGAGTGATACAAAATGTTCAAAGAAGGTTAAGAAAGCGTTGAAGACGAGGCACGGCCTAGATGAGCTACACGTCAACAAAATCAAAGAATTGGTGCTCCAAACTCGTCGATTGACAGTCCAAGACCTTGTCAGAACCAACAGAATCTGTATGCCAGATCAATGGTCTGTATTAGATAACTAACCATCAATCATTGAACCGAAAGTTATAGAATTAGGTTTAAGGAAAAACAGGACAAATACAAATCATACACTCAGAGAAAAAAGCCAAGAAAACCGTTTATCGTGCCCTTGATCTATCAAAGCAATTTTGATATCAAAAAGTACGGTAAGACGGAATATTCTTGGATCCAAGCCTAAAATACTGAAATCAAGCAAGAAAATCTGAGACGTTCGAAGTCAAGATTAATTGTCTTCTCCTATACAAGCAGATATCTTTGAAGCCGATTTCCCAAAGTAATAACCGAGATTTCGTATTTTCCGCCCTCATAAAAAACATATTAATTTTGTGATTTGGGAGTGGGGCAGTTTTTGTATGCTTATTCTGATTATATAGGATGATTTTGTATTTTGAAACTCACATAATGTTGAAAAATTTACCTAGATACATAGTTTTTGGTAGACCGAAGTTCATTTTCCGCTATTTTCAAATATGGATGGACCTACACTGACGGCGGTTTCAAATAGACTTCTATTTCTTAGTGCGGCTTTCTTCAAAATTTTTTTGATTAAAACCAGTGAATCAAACCGGAACCGTATGCCGAAAAGAACCAATTAAAACTTAGAACCAGAACCGAAACCGATCAGTTTCATTTTTTCTATACCGATTATATCCGTGAACCATTATTCATGAAACTGAAAAGAAACGTGAACACGGTACAGATTTAGTTCTGAGTGCCACAACTAGACTGCAAAGCTAGCACTTACTTTTAGGGACTCTTAAGCAATTTAAGTCTGGCTTAGCAAAACTTTGTATTGTGAAATTTAAAAAAAGCGAGACCAGTTTCTTTGAAAGTATAGCATCCTTTTATTCTTGAACTCTTATTAAAATGTCATGATAACCTTTGAACAGATAAGTACTTGTGTTATTCAATTCTGTTCAAGTGAAAATTAAGGGGGGACATCTAACTAGCTCAAAAAAAAGTGGATTTTCAGAATTTTTTTTGGCCAAATGGAAGGGCCAATCGAAAATTTGTGAATGAGGTATTATAGTGTGATACATTTACTCGAAATGGTTTTCGATTTTTTTGTATCAAAAACAAAATGGCGGTCGTGTATCATTTCTCCGTAGTCCTTACAGAGAACGACGAAAAATTCGTTTCGATACAGTATTTCATATAATTAGAAACACCTTGGCTTTGGTTTGATGCTTATGTGCTGTTAGAAAGTGTTTCTATTTATGGGAAATCAATATCGAAACGAATTTTTCGCCGTTCTCCGTACGGCTCCGTACGTTTGGAGTAACAAAAATTTTTTTAAATTATGATTGAGTGTCAGTCCAGAATTGTGACAATTTTGCGTCGATTTCGCTTCTATTTTTATTATTTATTATTTTTTTATTCTACGCGAAAAAAATGTGATAATTGTAGAGCTGACTGCAAAAAAAGCAGAAAAGGGCAACTAACTATTCTTTCGGTGCCGAAAAAGGTGTCCCGCTCCAACAAACGGAAACAGAAAGAAGATAACAAAACAGTGCAACTTTTCTTGAGAGTATCCGCACAAACACCTTTTTTGCTGATTCCAAATTATCCATCAAGGACATTGCAAATTTTGTAGTATGGGATACTGTTCGCTTAAAAGGTAAAATTAACTTTTTGTGGCCAGTTTTTAAATACAATTTGATTACATTTTACCCCTTAAAAGGTGAAATAATATATTTTTGGAAAACGAATTGGGCTGGGCCAGGCAATCAATTATAGACTGGAAAAACATCTTAAGGGAAGTCTACATTGATTGGTCTTTTCAGGAAAGTTGTGGGAAACTTGGTGGCCATGGAAAAATCATTGAAATCGATGAATCCAAAATTGGCAAGCGCAAATATAATTGTGGCCGGGTTTTGGAGGGTCAGTGGATTTTTTGGTGGTTGGGATCGAGTGTCCGAAAAATTCTTTGTCATTTCGGTGGAAAGGACACTCTTTTTTATCAAAGATAATATAGCTGAAGGATCCACAATCATTTCAGATTGCTGGAAATCGTATTATTGCCTTAATGATGAGGGGTTTCAACATGAAACTGTTAACCACTAAAAGAAACTGTGGATCCCTCAACCCGTGCGCCCACGCAAAACGTAGAAACCTTTGGCGGGACGTAAAGTCCGAATTTCCTCATTTTAGGCGGAAAAAGATTATTATCTCGGATATTTGGCAAAATTTGTAAAAACTGTTCCCGAATCATAAGACAGGATACATTACATCTTTGAGGCAATTGGACTGCTGTATAATCTATTATCAAAAACTATAGTCAATGATATTCATTTTTCGGAGGTGAGCGTTTATGACAATGGGCCGCAATTTAGTTAAAACCAGAGATTAAAACCGTAACCGAAACCGTAACCCTTAACCGCTAAAAACACTTTAAAATTTGTAACCGAAACCGTAACCGTAACCGCAAAAAAATTGTTTCTTATAACCGTAACCGTATAACCTTTTATTACCATAACCGGTTATCATTACCGAAACAGAAACAAATATACGGGTTAATTTCGGTTTTCCTCTACTAAAACTTTCGATAAACGTTAATCAGTGCCGGGCAAATGTAGAGGACAGAAAAGTGTGCTTGTGTGTAGTGAGCAAGAGAGCTCTCTCCACACTACAGCCGTTTTACATTCAAATGTTCAGTGTTCACCGACTCACACAAACATAAGTTAGGCTCGCGTTTGCATAAAAACAAAAAGTGACATCGGCCCTGGTAGCTATAGCTGGCCGGCTCTAGACCAGGACTAGCCAAATGGAGAGGACAGAAAATATGCCCTTCTCTCTCTAACACTCAGTTATGCATGGCCGGCTCTGGCGTAAATTTATTTGATGTATGCACAATGAACATTTTACATGCATACATTGCGCCGCACTGTTGCTGACGGGCACAAGGAAAAGGGAGCGAACGAGAAAGAATGAGTGCAGCTTACCAAAATCTGTACCCTCCTCGTCTTTCCTTATTCATATGTGATATTAGACTGGATGCTGTCAAATTTGGCATCTGCATTCACCAAACTTTAATCTCACGAGGTAAAATTTAGAGAACCAAGTCTGTTCGAGAATGATGCACCTATGTGCAATATTTCTTGATCCGAGATATAATGTATCTTTATCTGCCGAGCAGAAAATTAACTATATTAAATTGTTATGAATTCTGCACAATCAAATAATGGACAACCATAATTTGATTGAATTATCAGGGAAAACAGTCCAAAACCAATTTGGACGGAGATTTCAAACAGTTCTTATTAACAACAATCTGACATCTTCATTAAAAATATGTATTATCAAAAGTTTTGCTAGCAGTACCACTCACACAAATAAGTGTTTAGCGTTTGTTTTTACGAGTAGAATTTTTAATAAATGCCCGCATTTGTCGGCATGATTTGTCAAAGTTATATTTTATACATATATCCCTAACCGTAACCAAAACCCGAAACAGAATTAGTTAAATAACCGTAACCAGTACCGTAACCGATATCCCACAACCGTAATAGTATATAACCGTAACCGGAAAAAAGCGATCGGACAAAAACAGTAACCGTAACCCAAACCGTTATTCGTTCGGGTTTTAATCTCAAAAATCAAAAATAACAATCAACACAAAGAAATGGATTGCCAATAATAAAAAATACTAACCAAAAATGGTACGATTTATGTTTTCGAAATCCTTAAAGGCCAGCTTTCCGCTCATGCCCTCGTAGTTGAACTGCAGCAGGACGTCCTCTTCGAATAGTCGATGAAAACGCTTTCTTAGCGGATGTAGGGTACCATCGGGTAGTAGAACGCGCTTCATCATGGGAACCTTAATAAATTAAGATGGTAAATTTTTTGTTGTTTTAAACAAATTCACGCAAGTATAGATATAGATAGATAGATAGACAATATATATTATTAAAAATAAATGGTACGGATACGCCGGCATGGATATCAATCCGTCTGCCGGTAGTGTGTGAACTGCGAGGAAATCATTGCCGATCGTTTGTCCTCCCACAGTATTGACATACACACACTATACATTTTGTGAACATTAATATTTATTAATTCCTAGACACATTTTTGAACAATAATTTTAGACTAAATATTAACAAAATTTTAAATTAAATTTAATAATATTCGAACACAAACAAATTCGCTTATAATCAAGGCTGCAAACCGGTCCTGAACCGAACCCCTTAGAACCGGTTCGGTTCGGGTTTTACAGGTCCATCCGAACCTTGGACCATGAACCGAACCCCTATAATTTTTGTCTCCTCGAACCTAGAACGAACCGGACCACTTTTAGAAAAATTAGGTTCGGTTCACCAAGAAATTATGTGGTTTTCCATTGCATACACAGGAAAATATAGAAATAAGGAATCTGACTTAAAATTTAAGACGTTCTCTAATCCTTCGGCTTTTCTCTAGGTAAATAATATCACCCGTCATTAAAGGAACGAATATGGCAAAATCAGGCAGCAAATTCGAGCAGGAGAACTTTTTAAATGATAACTGTAGAGAGCAGACTTGGAAGATCATTTAACAAGAATCCCCTTGACGAGTCTTATTCGAGCTCTTTTGATGATTAAAAAGAGATTAGTTTCATGTGCGATTAAAGAAAAGCTGGAAATGACTCATGCATTTGTTCAACTAGTGACTCATTAAAAAACGACTCAGAAAAAAACTCCCAGATGACTCGAAAATGGAATCAGAAACTGATCTAAAAAACGGGCTTAAATCACTGCTCAACTTTTCTCCCGACAAAATATCATTATAGATCAGAAAACGGGCGCATTATGATCATTTAAAGACTCGAATGTGATTAGAAAATTCATAAAATGCAACTATGATGTATGTAATGATGATGAAGAGTTTCTCCAAATATAATACCTGGAGGAATTCTATAATTACAATTTAGTGTGCTGCACGCACTCTAAATTTAGTTAACGATTTTTTGAAGAAAGTTAAGTTTGACATTAGTAGGGCTTCCACCATTTAATGTTTACGCGCTTACATGCTGAAGCTCCAAAAACGAATTCCCAGCCAGGAGTTTTCAAAATGCAACTTTAAATGACTCAACGATGGACTGCGAAGAAGAGAATAAATATTAAAATATACTCTGTAAATGATGTTATAGTTACCTTCGAAGTTTGTCCAATAGAACGACATCGTCAATGTTTCGACATCGACAAATGTTTTTTAAAATTTGGAAAGGTGAAAATAGCCAGGAATTTAAAAATATTGTCCTGACTTTACTTGCTGTAACAGCAACTCAGGTATCAGTTGAACAGGCCTTTTCAAGACTTAAATTTGATCTTAATAATCAGAGCCAGTATAGATGAACAGCTCTAGAAGATATAATGCTTTATAGCTTAAACTAAGCAGTTTTTAAATGTTGTAAATGTCAGCGACTAGATTTGACAACCAGAATTACATTATTAAGTATAGAACATTTCTTAAGAAATAAGTATTTGCAAATAGAAACTGTTCTTTATATTCAAGCGAACCGAGTTCGAACCGGCTGGGTTCTAGGGTTTCGAGAACCGGTCCGCGAGTGTAATCAAGATGTTTGTATATGCGATTTTCACTGGATAGTGCACTATTTATATGGCCACCACGATCATTTTCTTTCAGTTTCATTAACAGCCGTATGCTCATATTGCACCACTTATATTTCGTCATGTTTTCAACGAGTTCTAAGTCGCAGTGTTGTACCAGCCTCTTTATGTCCTCATGCCAAAATACATTTTTTCTAATTATTTGCTTTGTCAGTATATGTGGCAATCTACTTTCATCATAGTCAAACATGACTCGCTGAATATATTTGAGGTGCAGATTGAGACCATATAAATATGCCTCTTCAACACCAGTTTCTGGGCATAGTGTGTAATTTGGTGTGCAGTCTGGTAGTCGCAAAATCCGTTTGATGAAAAATCTTTGCAACATATTAGTTTCGTTGAAACATGCATAGCCCCATACTTGCGCTGCATACATTTGCATTGCCCTCGCTGTAGATTGGAAAAGGTTCCACTTGCTACTCAAGTTTATATTCGGCTTATCATAGAATGTACTCCAAGTTGAATTGATCGCTCCCTTTGCTTCTGCATTTCTGTTTTTAATATGTGGTCCAAATGACATTCGTGGTGTTAGGATTACGCCTAGATATTTATACTCCGAAGTGATTTTTATAAGGTTGGATTTATAAAACCATTGTTCTGAAGCAGCCAATCTGCTCCCATTTCTAAAAACCATTATTTCTGATTTGGACATGTTTACTTCCATTCCCCATAAATCGCAATATTTCTCCAAACGTGTAATCATTTTCTGCAGAACATGTATATCGTCAGATAAAATGACAATGTCATCGGCGTAGAGCAATAATCTTATGTTAACGTGCCCGATATAGAGTCCTCCTTCCAATTGATCATGAAGATCATTAAGGTACAACGTAAAAAGCAGAGGGGAGAGTAGACAGCCTTGCTTTACGCCACTATAAGTTTGAAACTCCTCAGAAATTTCGGTCTTAGTCCACACAATGCTTTCTGTATTTTTATATATTTTTTCGAGAAAGTTCGCAATTTTGGTTGATATGCCCATAGTTTGTAATTTGTAAAGCAGTAATTGTCTATGAACTCGGTCGAATGCTGCTTTGAAATCCACAAAGAAGTAATATACTTTTTTCTTTACGGCAATTTTTAGATGGACTATGGACGCTAAATGGTATACGTTGTCTACAGTGGAATAATTCTTCCGAAACCCAGCTTGAAATTCATTTAGAATTTTATTTTCTTCTATCCAGGAAGCAAGACGTGCACAGAGTATATTAAGTTTGTGCAAAAGTATGTAACAGGGAGAAGGAATTATTTCTGACCCTCTAAAGCTTATTTATTCTTAAACAGCATCAACAGCCGAGTCCTTTCGTTCTACTGTCTCAGAATTGGTAGGATATAGAAGATTGACATGTATGGGACACATCTTTCTTACACTTGCAGGCAGAACACGTTAGTAATCAAGATCGATTTGCTGAAGTAATGATAATCGATCGGATGAGCTATACTCAAGTTATGTTCAAAGAAAGTTCACTGTAGCAGCGCAGGCTTTCTGGGTCACAGTAGTGGCATCATATATTGGTCAGTTTTGATTATCCTTCAACCTTGTTACAACCAAGTAGTGGCGCCATCTGCTACTCCAGGTGCAGGCGAGTCAAACTGTACCAACTTTCTTACTTGTTTCACTTACATATTTGCTAATGGGACTGGCCAGGGCGGCATCCAGCTCGTACAGCTCGTCCACATTCTTCACAGGAAAGAAATCCATTTGTAGATCCACCGTTGTACAGGGAATTGTTTTCATGGACACTTTTCCCAGTAGACCCATGATTTCATTTTGATTGACCAAAATCTTATCTAGTTTGTTTTCCAATTTCTGCAGTTTCTTGGGCACAGGGTCCTCCATAGTCAAAAACAATTTCTGTAAACAAAAATATAAAAATTGGGCATTATAATGTGTGGTCACACTGGACACTATTTGTTTGGTATTTTGTAACAGTCACACTGGTCAGCAATTTTTTGGTATTTTTGTAGGTGTTTTGGCTTTAAACGGTCACACCGGTTAGTATTTTTTGATTCGCTCAGTCAACGTTTTCTGCGCCACACAGAGAAAAGAGGTAGAGGCCAATTCCGGTTTTGAAAATTTGTTTACACCTTTAAAAGTTGTGTTAAATAAGTGCTTTAAGGCTTAAAGTGTGTGTTAAGAGGGCTGTCTTATGGGTGTAGTGATTTTCCTCTGGTGCTGGTGGTTTTTATGGCTAAAAATTACATTTGAAAAATTCACTGTCTGGTGTCTGGAGAGCGGCAGTAATTACTTTTGCCCAGTTCGTTTACATAAGAGTGAAAGGGATGACTAGAGTGTTATTAATGGCGTCGTGCACATGGCCAAATTATGAGACATCTGAAATCATATTAATAATTAAAGAATTACCTTCGCTCCAAAACCTGAAATTTCCAGTCGTTGCCAGCTGGGCCATATAAACTTTCACAAGTCAATTATGAGGAGAACATAATGGCTGGTGCTCTCAATATTGTCCGGTTTTTTCTTTTCCCTTTTGTGTGCTTCATTCGGTTTCAATGCCCTCAGTGATCAGTGTTGTCAAATGCTTGAAGCGTACCCAGTGTTTAAAACTGGCCAAATTATAAGAAACAAATACACATTTTTTGTGTGTATTTATATGAATTTATTTATACCTTTTTTAATATTTGAAAGTGGGCCTTTAATAAAACTGTAATTTAAATAAATTATTTAAATGCATTATTTTTCTGGTACCTGGCCTTACTTATGACGGCGACCGCTGCGGCTGTGCAAGCGAGACGTCACTAGGGTGCACCAAAAAACGAGCACAAAGCAAAGCAAAAAACCGAAGCGAGTAGGAGTTTATAAATCAATTTTTTGTGTATGCAAGAGCCTAGTAATTCATATTAATAAGGTATATTATTTAAACAATTTGCTCAAGGCATAAAATTTTAAGGCAAGGACTAACAAAACGTGGCGTTTAAAGGACGTGTGGCTGGGAAAAGTCTAGAGTAAAAAAAAAAGTGACGATGAGTGTGCGACG